>BSBK01007923.1:2500-122500 GCA_027943335.1 Chamaecyparis obtusa
ATTTTAACTTTTTTCACTTTTTTAGTTAAAATTACATTATGTGATTAATAAAGAATGAACAAAAAGTGGCTTTATATTATTTTCAACTCTTTTTACTTTACTAGAAAATGAAGCAAAATCACTTCAATTAATTTTTTTTTAAAAAATTATTCAATTGAAAGAAATCTTCCTAATTTAATAAATGTTGACCTCTTCTTATGTTATATTTACAATCACTTCGACAAGTATTTTTTTAAAATTTGGTAATGTAGATATTTGATCAGTTTCATTTTATATATTACATAAAAATATTAGAAAAGAAGTCAATATTTAGCTTTAGAAGTCATTTTTATCAAATTGATGAGCAAAGATATTTAATTGATTAAAATATTTATAAGTTGGATGTGTCATTATTATATTTTTAAAAATTTTAAATATTAATAGTTGATAGAATAAAAAATACATATGATCAAGTGAACCAATTAAACTATAACTCCTCAATTTAATATTCTATCCTCAGTTGTGGCTCACTTACTGGTAAAAATTTGTCGAGTGCAAAAAATAACGCAGGTAAAAAATAATGTGTGCAAAAACACACATCATTTTCACAAAATAGTCGAAAACACACAAATTTTCCACCGCTCGCACCTACATAGTTAACCTTTCCTCCATCTTATATTTAGCCATGCAAGCGCGATTAAAAGTGAGCTGTTGATTTCAGAGAAGATATTTTTGTTCTTTCAACCACTAACAAAATTCATTTAGATTTCTTGACGAATTTTGGGCCTATAATTTTGTGGGTGGATCGATTATTCCTCCCGTGGCTGTTGTCTTTTCTTCTTTTCATGTTTTTTGTTGTAGTTCCTTTTACAAAAATAAATTTATTCGAATAGTTTCGATACTGGTAATAAAGATTTGACTGGGATGGTAACAAAAGTTTTGATTCATGTCGTTATTTTTAAAATTACTCTCCCACCCAATATCGACATAATATTAAATCCCACCCAAAATTTTTAAAGCAATATGGCTGCTTGCTTTTTGTTCTCATCTAGTGTCAACCTCCAATCATTTTCTATACAAATTGAAAATAAATGCTAAAAAATAAAATTTTCTTGTGTAGGGAGGGAGCAAAGCATTAAATAGTCATTGACATTGATAGTCGATACAAAATAAAACCCCAAAATGAAGTCAATCTAGAAGGATTATGTAGATTAGTGCAATCTCATTACATACCATGAATAGAGGTACCCCAATTTTTTAACAGCAAAATGGCCGTGTTGATTGACCAAACTGTAGAAGGTGATTAAGATGTCTTAAATTTCATGCATTTTTCCTATTTTCATGCTCCTTGCAAGATCTATGCAATTAAACTCTTACATTGCACTCTTTTAATCATGAAACAAAATTTTAAATATGAATGCCTGATTTAAGAAGAGGTATATTTTGAAACATTTATGAGGGATGATGGTGAAGTAGGAGATGACAAAACCTACAAATATCTTCACAATAGTTTGCAAAAAAATCAACACAACAAAATTTAATACCAAAAACAATTGTAATGCTAAACTGGGAAATATCATAGAATAAATCTCTTGTATGCTTCTTTCACATTTCTTTTCTACGCCTCAACAAAGATTATGCTAGCTGTTAAAAGCTTATGCCAAAAGAACTATCTTGTCTTCTCTCATTTTCTGGTGCCAAACTAAGATTTTCTAAGGTAATAGAATATTGTGTTTGCTGCTAGAAAATTATCTATCGAGTAGATTGCCTGTGAAAGGAGAAAAAATTCATGGATCAGATTTATCCCAAATCTTTCACCCAAATTTGTGGGAACCAATTCAGTAACAAACAATTAAAAGGGGAAACATAATCACTGAAAAGTTATATAGAAATCTATGTTCAAATGAAATGGCAATGGAAAACAAAATAACAAAAACACATACCATTGTAACATTGAAGGGTCAAGTCGATGCCATGAGTCACCGGAGGCAAGCATGCAGCGAAATGTCATCTCTCCAAAAATCAAGAAAATAGAAATGGAAAAAATAGAAACAGAAAAGTAGGCGAGAGGGATTTTATTCCAAGAAATTTAAAATTGTGTTAGTGGGGTAATTCAAAAATATATGCTGGGTAGGATGAGTGCACGATAAATTATAATCCTCTATAATTGTCAAATCATTAAAAATTATTAATGTCCATCTTACTCCATTTTCTCCTCTTCCGTCTGTTGTTGTCATCTGCTGGTTGCCGCTATTGTCCATGTATAACATGATGGATGCCATGTATCTTATCATATCTTATGCATCTCTTAACATGCACTTTTTATTGGGAGCTTAGCTTCTGCCTTTCAGATATCATGGTGACAGACTGTGATTTGTCTAACTTTGAATTTTTTATACAAATGGTACTTTGACAATAAGTTAGGTATGTGATGGGAATTTTTTTGGATCCACCTATCTAGTTTTGAGTCAATCTAAATTAATCTATATGTTGTAAGTAGTAGCTCTTACAAATGCATCATTTATAAGAATTGACACTTCATAAATTTAGGAGGTGCACATAAAAATAAAAAACATAGAACTTGGAGTTTATTCATCTTTAAAATATTCTAATTCAAACAATCTTAAATATTGAGTTTACTGCACAATTAACCTTGTTTAACTTTTTGTCTCGTTTCTATATTTGTCTTGGAAATTAATAGTAAAAATATTTCTTAGTTTGAAAAATAAGAAAGAATGGATAATTAAAAGTTTGATCTTGATCCATGTATAGATAAGAAATTAACAGTAATAACACAAGATATCCCATTCACAAATCTTCTTTTGATTTTATTTTAGAAGCCTTATTCATCTGTAGAGCAAATTCTCTATTAAAAATCATTTTATCAATTAAACTTAAAAATCAGAATATAACTATTTTTTATTTTTAGTTAATTGTAATTAAAAAATACACTCAACATCGGATTCTGATCCCTAAATAGACATCACTTCTGTAAAATTCTGAAGTGGAAAAAGAGATTTATGACATGTCATACTTATGTATAAAACATAACCAACCTTTTGAAATGTGATAGTTGAGAATCCCTTAGCATAATAGAAGCAAGACTATAATATCTTTAGAGTGGTCCCTATCTTATAACTAGTAGGGGTCAACTGTTTGGGGAGGATAAACATCTGTTAGCTAGATATTTTTTTGTGCATTGTCAATCTATCTTTTGATTTGTTTCTCCACTATTAATGGAATTAATAGTGGATTATCTAAAAACCTACCACACTTTCTAATAAATAAAAAAGAGTCTCATCTTAGTACAAACAATCTTAACACTCTGACCAACAATAAAGTATCCAGAACAGTGCCACAACATCTATTAGGTGGGATATTTGTTGTGCATTGTTAATCTATTTTGATTTGTTCTCCACCATTAATGCAATAAATAGCTCACTTATCTAAAAGCCTACTACACTTTCTAATAAAGAAAAGAGAGGCACACCTTAGTAGCCCAAATGATCTTAGGACTTTGACCAGCAATAAAGTATCCAGAACAGTGCTAGCAGAGACCAAAATGGACAAGGCTTTAGATTTTATGTCACTTGTCTAAAGCATGAAGGGCCCATAATTCATAAAAAAAAGTGCAACTAGAAAATATATGAATATGTGTTGGATTGGAAATGGCTTAATTTCTTAATAATAATGAAAGTAACTTCCTTTATTCAAGGATATGTAATGATGGGTAAATCATGTCATTTTCCCTTTTTGTCATCAAGATTCAATTTTATATTAGAATGCGATTGCTGAATGTTCGTGTTAGAAATGTAAATTCCTATCTTGCCAATTCATAACTCTGATCAAAAGCATTTACTAACATTTCAAAACATTAAACAGCCCAAAACTAACTTAAACACTTTACCCAGTGGTGTGCCATTTTGATTCTTACCTGATACTTCCTATCACCTTAGAAAGAGAAACAAAATAAAAGAACTATATGAGATTGAAGATTCCTTACAGCTCTAAAATGTTTCTCAAATTCCTCATGTTGGAAGGAATTGAACCATTAAGAGAATTCATATCAAGCCTCCTATAAATGACAAGAAATGACCAGCCTAATGTTATAGATTCTTGATAGGTTGGAGACAAATGTATAGGTCAATAAGTTTATAGTTTTTGCATACTCACAACACCTCCAATGATTCCACCAGTTCCAAAGTAGAGGGTATTTCCCCTATGAAAGATTTTCTAAAAATTAAAATAGTAAATTACCATTATGTAATTTACATCTACTATATCTCAAGACCTAGAACTATCACGATCTTCACATGTATATCATAATGTGGAAATTAAATAATCATGGAAACATTACGTACGTGGATCCATTTTTGCAGAAATCTAGAAATGATGGGTGTAGTAAACTTTAATCACTCTTAGATGATTGGATGAGATGAAAAAAAAAATAGAATTACTTCCAGAAGCTTGAATGAGATGAATATTGGTTTCTCTCTCTTACCCCCTTACGGATAAATTTTCAGACTTAATATGATGGTATTCTAAAAGATTATTTATAGGTGGAGAGAGGACCATTTTTCCCAAAACAATTATACTCCACTTGTCCATCAAAGCAAGAGTCTTGAAACTACTCTTCTAATTAATCAATAAAATATACGAAAGATATGAGATACCTTTTTAAACAACCGTAACTGCCTATCATGTGTGCCTCTTCATGTGGGCCATTGAAATTAATTAAAAAATTTATCTTACATTCTCCCACTTGGCACATATGATAACTTAACTTCAAAGGATCTACAACCATAAGCAATGTGCTTATATGTTCAATTGACACTCATTGTTTTCTAAACTTCAGCCTTAACAACAAATTATTTCACTTCCATGTATTTTGCACCATTAGAATACTTGTCATTCCTAGAGAAAAATACAACTACAGAGTTATCATAATAAATTCTTAACGGCTTGGCAATAGAGTTGACAACCCCAAATCCTAAGATAAAATTCTACAACCACAATCCATGAACCGTGGCTTCAAAGCATGCCACAAATTCAGACTTCCTATGGTAGAAGTATAAGGAATCCCTTCCATTTGTTTTCATTCCTATTCATTCTACAAACATTGCATAAGGCTGAATTTATCCCCTTTTTGAATAGGGGCAACACCAGCTGAACATTTCTCCATTCTAAATCTCTCTAGAAATTTTTTGATATAAGCCTTTTGAGACAATCCTAACAATCCACGTGATCGATCCCAGAATATTTCAATTCCTATCACATAAGATGCCTCACCCATATCTTTCATTTCAAAATTCATAGAGAGAAACTTCTTGGTTTCGTGCAATAAACCAAAATCACTGGTGGCAAGTAGTATATCATCAATATACAAAATCATAAATTTAAAATTACTCCCACTAACCTTTAGATATATACACTGATCAACAGTTTTTTTTCCTTAAATCCAAAGGAAGTGATAGTATTATGGAACTTAAGATACCATTGTCGAGAAGCTTGTTTAAGTCCATATTTTGATTTTCTTAAGTTTGCAAGCCAGATGTTCTTTTCCTTTAATGGAGAAACCTTCAAGTTGATCCATATAAACTTCTTCCTCTAAACTCCCATTCAAAAATGCAGTTTTCCCATCCATTTGGTGTAACTCCAATCATAGTGAGCCACCAATGCCATGATGATTCTAAGTGAGTCTTTCTTGGATACAGGAGAGAAAGTCTCTTTATAATCTATGCCTCCTTTTTGAGTGAAACCTTGGCCACAAGTCTAGCTTTATGTTGTTCATATTTCCCTTAGAGTCGTGTTTGGTCTTAAAGACCCATTTGCAACCAACTTTCTTGTATCCTTTGGGCAATTCAACAAGATCCTAGACTTCATTCTGGTCCATTGAATTCAATTCATCATTCATGGCAGCAATGCATTTAGGAGAATCACTACTTTCTATGGCTTGTGAAAATGAAACCAGATCCTTACATGTCCTAGATTCTTGTAGATAAACTGCATAATCATCACAAATAGCAAACCTCTTTTCTCTTTGAGATCTTCTTAATGCTACTGCTAGTGATTCTTCTACCATTGGTGGTTCTTCTACTATTGGTTCATGGATGACAATGTCATTATAGAGTGGTGGTTCATTAATTTCTTGTTCAATGTTGTCAGGCTGTTCAACAATGGCAGGAACAACAATTTCCTTTGAAGTCATAGGTATCGGGGCTTGTACCCTAACTTCTTGGATAACCACACTTTGTGATTTGTCACTCCCACTAACTTCACCACTTTCAATGAATCTGGCATTGCCAGTCTCTACAATTCTTGTACTTTGATCAGGACAGTAAAACCTATACCCTTTGGATTTTTTAGGGTAACCAATAAAGTAACCACTGACTGTTCTAAAATCCAATTTCTTTTCATGTGGATTATACACTCTAACCTTCGTTGGACAACCCCAAACATGCAGGTGTCTTAAAATTGGTTTCCTTCATGTCCATAATTTGAAAGGGGTCTTTGGAACTGGCTTACTAGGAACCTGATTTAATAAGTACACAGTTGTCTTAAGAGTGTGCATCCATAATGACATGGGTAATTTGGAATTACTTAACATACTCCTAACCATATCCATTAAAGTATGATTATGCCTTTCAGCTACACCATTTTGTTGTGGCATTCCAAGCATAGTATACTATGCACATATGTCATGCTTTTCAAGGAGTTTAGTAAATGGGCCAGGGCACTGCCCTAATTCATTATACTTTCCATAATATTCGCCACCTCTATTAGACCTAATGATTTTCACCTTGCTGTCTAATTGCCTTTCAACCTCAGCAATGTACATCTCAAGGGCATCCATCGATTGAGATTTTTCATGCAGCAAATAGACAACTATAATGTGAGAAATCATCTATAAAGGTGATAAAATACTTCCTCCACTAAAAGATGGATTGTCAAAAGGCCCACAAATGTCTGTATGGATAATCTCAAGAAGCTTTGTAGTTCTTGTGGTACCTTTCTTGGTGTGTTTGGTTTGTTTTCCCTTAATACAATCCACACATATCCCAAAATCAGAAAATCCTAAGTTCAAGAGAATCCCATCTTTTACTAATCTCAATAACCGTTCTCTGGAAATATGTCCTAGCCTTTTATACCACAAGTATGAGGAATTTTCATTCGTGAGACTACGTTTAGTACCAATATTATGATGCAGGATAAGAATAGTTTCAGCAAATTGATTATCAAGTTTTAATTTGTACAAACCATCACAAAGAATACTCGAACCAACAAAAGAGGTACTCTTAAACAAACTAAAATTTTTATTCCCAAATTTAAAAGAGTAACCATCAACATCAAGTTTAGAAAAGGAAATTAAATTCCTAAAAATAGAAGGAACATAAAGAGTCTGAAACAAATCCAAATGATAACTAGAATCTAGAAATAAACAATAAGTCCCAATGGCTTCAACTGGGGCTTTAACCCGATTTCCCATGAACAAAAAATTTTCATTTACATTTATGGTCTAGGTTGTAAGGAATCCCTGCATCATAGTTGAAACATGAGTAGTAGCCCCAAAGTCAATCCACCAAGTATTAGAAGGAACTTCAATTAGGTTTGATTCAAAACAAACAGAAATTAAATTCATACCTTTCTTTTCGAACCATTCCTTACATTTTTTACAATCTTTCTGATAGTGTCCTAAATTTTTACAGAAGTGACACTTATCACTATTCTTTTCCTTCTTATAAGTCATAGAACCATGATTAGGTTCATACACCATAGATGGTACTTTCTTCATGCCCTTTCTGGGCTTTTTCCCCTTCCTTTCGGCTCCTTGAGTTGTGAGATGAACTGAATGTTGTCCATGTTGCTTAAGTCTTGCCTCTTCTTGACTGAGCATACTAGCCAACTCATTCACATTTCACTTATCCTTAATAGTGTTATAGTGAATCTAAAATGGCCCATACTGAGCAGGCAAGGAGTACAAAATAAACTACATGAGAAAGAACTCATCCACCTTCATCTCAAGATTCTTAAATTGAGCAGCCAAATTTATCATTTCAAGGACATGCTCATGTATTCCACGCGTACCATGAAACTTCATGGTGGTAAGTGCAGCCATCAGCATTCCAGCAAGGAATTTGTCAGCTATTCAGAAATGCTCTCCCATAGATTTCAGAAATTCTTTACCATTGTCAGTTTCAAAAAGAGTTGACTTGATGTTGTTTGCTATAGTCATCCACATAAACTTAAGGCTCAGTTTGTTTGATCTTTCCCATGCTTGGAATATAGTCTTTTCTTCCATACTACTTTTATAGTAATAGCAGTGGGTTTGATAGTTTCAAGAGTTGTATCAAGATCCAGAACACCGAGGTGAAACTGAACCCATTCTTTCCAATCTGAGAAATTCATTCTATTCAAGATTGGAGCAGAAGAGGCATGCAAATGTAGTGAAATGGGAATGGACACTGCAAACATAAATTCATGTTCACAACATTAATATTAAGAGTTATAAATAAATAATCAATATAAAAACACATGGTTCAATAATAAATAGTAGTACCGTGATCTACCTTTGGGCTAATCTTATGGTAAACTATTAACAATTAGGGTGATTCCCTTTCACCTAATAGGACTAATTGATAAAATATTCACAACTAAGTAAGTTCGTTACCTTTTGGTATTTGTACTTACCTTTAATCATGAATATTTACCAACCATCCTATTCCAATTAATTAATCTCTAAAAAAAAATGGTGCACCTTTGGGCCAACCTAATATTGTAGCGATTAAATAATTGCGATTTGCAAAGTCATTATTTATTTTTTAACACTGGGAAAAGAAAAATATTAAACTTCAATAATTTTATTTGATATCTACATATCATTCCGGTTGGACCACTTTGGTGGTTACCGAGCCATATCATAATATAGATCTCAAATTAATATAATGACTTTGCATATATATTAAATCAATAAATAAAATTAATCAATACATTAATCAATATAATAAATTTATTATGCAGCAACCATATATTATACCAAATCATGGTTTTGTGTTTATAGCACACAAAATAAATTTGATCTGATAAAATAGATAAAATATTATTAAACATAATGGAAAATAAATTTGATTAGGTAAAATAGATAAAACATTATTAAACATAATGGAAAAACATGAAAGTTCTTAACTATGCTCTGATACCACATGTAAATTAAAATAGTAAATTACCATTATGTAATTTACATCTACTATAATCTCAAGACCTAGAATTGTCATGATCTTCACATGTATATCATAATGCGGAAATTAAATAATCATGGAAACATTACTTACGTGGATCCATTTGTGCAAAAATTTGGAAATGATGAGTGCAATAAACTTTAATCACTGCCAGATGCTTGGATGAGATGAAAAAAATATAGAATTATTTCCAAAAGCTTGAATGAGATGAAAAATGGTTTCTCTCTCTTACCCCTTTACAGATAAATTTTCAGACTTAATATGATGGTATTCTAAAAGATTATTTATAGGTGGAGAGAGGACCGGTTTTCCCAAAACAGTTATACTTCACTTGTCTATCAAAGCAGGAGTCTTGAAAACTACTCTTCTAATTAATCAATAAAATATATGAAAGATATGAGATACCTTTTTAAACAACTGCTACCTATCACATGTGCCTCTTCATGTGAACCATTGAAATTAATTAAAAAATTTATCTTACATTTCCATCTAGTAGTCTGCCCACAATATCACCAACCAACATTTATACAATTACAATAAATTAGATTTTTAATATCCTCCATGACAAGAATCTAAAACTATTCATTTTAATTTACTCACAGGTGAACTAGCTTCATCGTGGAATGAAAAAGGCCTAGTGAAATTGTGCCCGTTAATTTGTTCCTGTTAAAGTGACTTCATACCCAAAAATTCATTTTCAATCATATTATTTTTTAACTAAGCAAAAATTTGTCTTTAGTGGCTTAAAAACTATGTTGCAAGGGAAAAAACACATACAAGTGTCTTGCATCATGCAGTTTGTCTAGTCCATTCTCATCTACATTCGAGACTGGAAGAGAGCTAGTAAGCTGATTATCAGCAAGATCCAACTAGTGGAGTTGTGATAAATTACCCAGGGAAGGAGGAATAGGGCCAGTAAAACCATTTGAATTCAAGGCTCTGAGTTCAATACCACGGTAACATTAATTAAGTACTTGATAACACTAATTAAGGATCAAATGAAAGTATAGAACATTGAGAAAAAAAATTCAATACAAGAACTTTTAATGCCACAAGGACAATCTTACAAAAAGTTAAGATTTAATAGATTCCCCAACTCATTTGGAATTTGTCCTGAGAAAATACATCCAATCATCAACCTAGACATTACAATAAGTAATTAGCCTCTCAAAAAGAGCATGTTCTAAGCTTTTTCTGATGTTGAATTTGTTTCAGATTATTTGTGAAATCCAATGAGATTACTGATGTATAAGTTACACTGCCTTACAAGATTTTCAGATTAGTCAAATTCCCCAAGTTGTTGGGAATGGATCCAGTCAAGTCCTTATTGTATGATACATCCCTGCAATGCCCATATAAAGATTATCTACAAAATCATCCAGTGAAATTTATGATGTCTTTGTGATCCAAATGGCAAACGTGCTAGTTTGGTCATGCATTGAAATATATGGGACTTACAATGTTCAAAGTCCACTAAGAAAACCAATTGCACTTGGAATAATTCCCTTAAGTCCCATTGTTGATAATTTCTTGGATCAAAAACTTAAATATATAAGAAATGCTAGGAGCTATAAAAATTCAATTAGTTCAACATTGATTTGGTTATAGAGAGAAGCCATACAATGAGGTTACTTGTGAGTTAAATGAAACTAGGCTAGCGAAAGCCCAAACCAACCAGAAGTGGGAAGAGATTAGTGAGAGGGAGATGAAGTCGTTGTAGGAGTCGAAGTAGGTGAGTTGTAGTACTAGACTAGTTAAAGTCTCATTACTGTCTGAAAAGTTGTCATTTAAGAGAACTTTATTGGCACTCATAATTTCTACTTGAAATTTGATTTTCCAAATAACTTAGTACCTAAATAAAATTCAAACCTTTTCCTGCTTAATGTATTCTATAAGGGAAAAAATATCATTGAACTCTCAAATCAATTTTTTTTTATCGATGCACAAATTTATTTATGTTCACTTTCCCTTGAATTGTAAATAAGAACAAACAAAATCTGATTTTACATATTAAATACCATGATCAACCCCTGGATACATTTATTAGAATGTTGGTCAACAATTTAGAGTTGTCATGCTTACAGCGCACTGGATCAGGTCTAAAATTGTACAAATTTCTTAAAATTCTAAAACTACAAGTACAGGAAAGAGTAAATAGGTTCAATACATGACGAAAATGGGATTCTTGGTACAAAAATAGAGGACATTAAATCTACTTTTCAATAGTAATAAAAACATCTTCTTATAAGATGTTCAATGTTCAATGGCAAAAAGGAAAGATCGCATTTCAAATGAAGGTGGTCCAGTATAGTCAGTTCTTAGATGGTGAGCTTTCTATTGAAGACCTTGAACGGGCTATTTTTAAATGTCCCTTCATAAAAGTCATGGATATGATGGGTTCTCAATTGATTTTATTAATTTTTATCAAACGATGTTGTCATATATCAGAATATTTACGTTGAAGGCATTCCTTATATGAAATGCATCCTCCTGGGTTAATTACATCAATGTTTGTTATTGTTGGATAGGCGTGCAAGATGATTCAAGTGTTTTCTGCCCTTAATATTTACATTATAAGTTATTTCATAATTATATATTTGAAAATAGAAACTTTTTTGTTTTTTGTAAAACATTGTTTTGGTGATAAGACCCCTAAAAGTAATTGTGGGTGAGGCTTTAACAAATCAAGGATTCTTTGTCAAATCAGGGGTTCAAACCCCACTTTATGTAGCAAGAAATAGATCTTGAAGATAAATAGTAGGGCAGGGTTTTAGTAACAACACGTTATTTTAAGAATGAAGTCCTCTTAATTATTATTGTGCTTTTTGATTTTCCATTTAGTTTGCATGATAGCCAATTAAACCATAATCAAAATGTTCCATTCAGCCCTTGCATGGAACCAGGGTTCATTTTGACTTTTCAGCGGTCATGACAATTGTCAACAAAACATCATTCTATGTAGCCTATCTTTCGGTCACTTTTGGCAGCTCAACATTTTACACTACCATCTGACATCATCATGAGACACACGACACAAAGGCATCATCCCGCGAAGAGTAAATAGTTTGCAAGTTCTGATTAAGGTTTCACACCTACCGTTAGATGTATGTAAAGATGTATCTCTCAATTTTTGTAATGTACTGCAACCCCAACGACATCTGAGATCATCTTGAGACACGTCCCACTAACATCTGACATAATTGAAAGACACGCGCTGCAAAGGCATAATCCCGCAATGAATAAACTCCTTCTAAGTTGTGATTTAGGTTTCCTGGCTACCAATCGAATCGTACAATCTCGTTACATTGTATTTCCAGCCTCACTACACCTGATTATTTTGGCAGATACTTATGTAGATGTATGCCTTTACCATTGGAATGAAGTTGGATCCCACTAACATTTGACATAATTGAAAGACCATGAATAAAGTCCTTGTAAGTTCTGCTTAAGGTTTCACACCTATAGTCAGATTATATGCAATCATACGATCCCATTACGTTGTATTTTCGGCCCTACTACACCTGATTATTTTTGCATTTGCAATTATTATTCCTTTGTGCATGATAGTGATTGAATAATTGAAGTGTAACATTTTATAATACAAATGGTACATTCTAAAATGAATGAGATGGTATTTTAAGTACTAATAATACATGCGAAAACAATTCAAATGATATTTTAATGTCTGTTAAATGGTTCTATATAAAATGATTCCAATTACATATGTTTTTAATGACATATCAACTAATAAATATTAAATAGTTTTGATATATCTTTGTAATCACTTTTACAGATATGTACACCACCATTAGTAATGGTTAAATATGAATGTCTTTTGGGTATCAACATTTCTAGCACTTTGATGATTCACAATGACTATTTATTGCATATCAATTAATACTCATCCTCAGTGTTTCTGCAGTTTTGCCTTGTATACCTGACAGTTGTTGAATATGCATTAAATTGCATTCAATGTTAGAAGTTTTTGTTGGTAAGAATCTCTTCTTTCTCTCTTCATCATGGCTGCCTTATTTCACTGCCATCATAGCCTATATAAGAATTGTTCTAGAAATAGTTTACTGAACCAACGACATCTTTTATATAATCATTTATATAGATTTCAATTATACATTTCTGTGATCATCAAGGCATTTCAACTTGTTGATTAGGAGTGCATTGTTAACACAAGTTATTTTAATTAAATTTTTTCCACTTCTACATTTTCTATGATTCTTATATTTTGTCAATTTATATTTCTTGATCCTGCATATATTTTCAAAATGTTTTAAAGATTTGATAACAGTCTAGCTATTATTTTATAGAATAATAATTTGAAAGTGAACGTTAAATAAGTTATTTGTATGGTCTCAACATTGGATAAGTTATTTGTCTCAGAAAATGATCTCTACACATTTGTTTTCGGATTGCAAAAATGACAAATATAGTGTAAATATTTATGGTATACTTTCGATTACTGACATCATATTATTTGTCATTAATTAGGCAACAAAAATGGCCTTACTAACAATGGGAGCAATTAGTCAGATTATGGATGGTATATCTATCATGGAACAATACATTTCCAAATTATATCAATACATTGTATTGAACAACAACATTGTGTAAGTACGAAATACTATATCAAACTTTCTGATGGTGTGCACACACTCTTTACCCTACTTCCGAAATAATTTAACACACTTGTAGTGGAAGAGGTTTTAGTTAAAATTTCTATTATTTTCATCAAAGAATACTCTTGCAATCTACTCCATAATTTCATGTATGACAATTATCTTGCTATATTATATAGTACTTATGAAAATCTCATTATAAAACCTTACTAAATATGTATTTTCTTTATACTTGCAAGACTATCCTAATTGATAATTTGTATGTAGTCTCAAATAATGGAGACATTATTGGGTCTCCATTACCTATGCTACAAGGAACTAGATGGATAGCATCGTCTAGCACTCATAATGTTTTAGATACTTCTTCATCTAACATAATTCACATTAAACTTCTGACCCCATACCACAAGTTTTGGTCTATTGAGGATCAAGCATTACAAAAATCACTTATCCATTGTTTCAAAAAAGTGTCTAAAGAGGGTAAAGTATTCGATTTTGACTTAATAGAGAAAGAAGGATTTGGAATACATGTGACATGTTTCAATGAATTGGTCGATAAATTCTATGATTTTATTCAATCAAATAATCTTTACCTAATTTTTAGTGGGTCTGTAAAAGTTGCAAACACCAAATTTACTAGTTCTACCAATCTGTATGAAATAGTTCTCCACACTTCTTCAAAAATCATACCTTCAACATGTGTCCAATCTACAATTCCCAAACATAATTACCATATTAAAAGCATTGAATCTATGGAAACTTTTCCTGTTGATTCTCTTATAGATGTCATCGGAGTTGTTGTTTCTATCAATCCTACAAGTACCATTCAGAAAAAGAATGATATTGAAATAAATAAATAAATAAATGTAATAAAAGAATCAAAGATATGCCTAGCTACTCTATTGATGTGATTTTGTGGGGTCATCATTGTGAAAATGAAGGAAACGAAATCCTTAATTTATTCAGGGAAGGTAAAACAACTGGTCTTTTAATTAAAGCTGGTCATTTTCTTTCATAGTCTGGTAAGTCCTTAGATACTATTTTCTCAACTACTATTGTAGTCAATCCAAATTTAACTAAGGCTACTGCTCTACTGACATGGTGTACATAAATAGGAGAAGATTAATCTTCCATTTTTCTGACTAAAGAGAAAAAAGCAGTTCCAAAATCTACAATTCCACAAAAAATGTCTTCCATTTGTAAAAAAAGGCTTTCATTCCATGGTTCATGTTTGTGTCAGAACAAAAATATCTAGACTCAATTTGGATAAATTTTATTGTCTTTCATGTCCATGAATGGTGGATGCAAAAAAGTGTAAAAAAAAGTTACTCAGAATCATGCAGGCACAAATGAATGTCCAAAATGTTGTGTTGATATCCCAGTATGTGATTTCAACTACATACTTAAAATAGACTTGCAAAACACATCAGGAGAACTTCCCAACGTTACTTCCTTTAAAGGCCCAACAAATGCTTTGTTGGGTGTTCCTGCAGAAGATTTTAGCTTCTGCTTGCTGAACTTGGTGTAGATAAACAACTTTTGGATAATATTTATGAACCCCAATGTGTATTTGATCTAAGTATCAAAACATCTATCTTTGGCAGTCAAGAAACTCAAAGCATCTAGTTGTTCTAGCTTTGAAGCTCGCTTAAGAGCATACTTTACCTATAATATTGAGCATATGTATACTCACATGTTTTTGTACATATATATATATTTGAGAATATAATATTTAATTTTCATACAATGCAATACATAAATGTTTTCATATCTATTCATACAATGTAATACATGAATACTATATTTCTTTTAATATATATTCTTTTATTTAATATTATAATTTGTTATCATTTTATAATATGTATATACAAAAATATTGTCATATATTATGTACAAATTTTCTATTTACTTTATGTTAATATATAATGCATAAAGAGTATAAGCAAACAATATTTCCATATTTACCATGACATCTTTTAGATTACATTTCGATGTCACAATATTATTTTTAATTTTACAATTTTCAAATATTTCAGATATATAGAGAGGACTACATATGCAGTCATGGATGATGAAAATAATCAAAGAGAAGCTAAGCGCAATCATAGAAATGAGATGCAGAGAGCAAGATATCATGCAAAAAAAATAGTTATTAACAAAAAAAGATGAGAAGCCTCTCAAAATATTGAACTTGCATTATCCACATCCAATGTACTTTGTTCCAATACATCACCTCAATCACAAATAGTTCAGCTTCCAAATTCATATCCCCTAACAAATTCTATTATTTCAAATCCTTCCTTATTACAGATTGAAATGCCTGATTGTGATGTAGAACATACAACATCCATTAATATAGTTGAACATATTGTTTGTCCACCTTTCTGTCAAAATTATTACAATGCCAAAAAATAATTCCATACAAAGATATCTATGTTATTTCAAATTTTATGAAGTGTTCTATTTGTATGGAAAGATATCTTGGAATTAAAATATGAATGTCAGATAAAAATTTAATATGCTATAGATACAATTCTGAAAAAGATGGCCATCGGTTCTCAAAATGGAACAATATGGGTCTAGGTGAACAACCACTATGGTTGAAAATATTAACACAAATTGAATAGATGTCGATAGCAAGAATAAGTCATATCTTGCAAGTTACATATGCAAAAGGTGGTCAACTAAAATACATTGGTCACACTATTTGTTTTTCTCAAGATGTCTCTACAATCACAACATTGTTGCCTAGATGTATAGATGCATTGGATATAATCATTATTAACAAAGAGAGTCTAGGTAATCAAAAATATAGTTTTTATGTTAGTAGACGTCATGTTTATGAAGCTTTAAAATATAAAACATTCAATGACCTGTACTATAGAAATGTACAATTAGATGAAAATTATCTAGCATCATTGTCCTTACAATCTACTAATATTTGAGACCTTTTTAATACAGTGGAAAATAGTCCTTTGATTGAAGACAAATCCTTCATGTTAGATGTAATAGAAGAAGATGCATTTGATGATAGTGTAGAAATTAATAGCTCATTTATTTGCAATCTACCTGCACCACATAGAGAAATGCAAGAAATACGGTCTTTATTACATTTAGGTGAAGGTCAAACAACAAAGTGTATTGCATGGCCTCCCATCTCACCTTCTCCTATAAATGAATACACCGCTACAAGATTATTTGTGATGGCATTCCCAACTTTGTTTCCCAATGGAATGGCTGCATTCAAACATCCACATATCAAAGAAGGCAAGCTCCATGATTATGCTCTTCACCTTCTATGGTACTATGATAACAGATTTAGGCATGTAGACACCTAAAAATCCTTTAGAAAATAAAAGTATTTTTATTTTTCGAAAACCCTTGATGACATCATCATTTGTTAATTAATTTATTTATTATTATGCCATTAAACCCTCCTATTTTAATTAAACATCTTTAATTAAAGAATCTCTCCCCAAATCATTTAAGTCAAGTTTGAGTGATTTTTCCCTATTTATTAATTATTAATTGATAAATTGGCCAAAAATATCATTTAAATAAATAAAATATTTATTTAAATCCTAAAACCTTATAAATCTTCTAGAAATCCCTAACCTCTTCTAGAATTTCCTAATCTCACCCTAAACCTGATTAAAAAGTGATTCCTACCCTTTTTAGCATAACCCTTCAAACTTTGACTTTGGGTCAAAACCCCTCATAAATGCTTCTTACATCCTCATTAATGACTCTTAAAAGCTATTAATGAAGCTCATGTCTCTTCTTCCACTCGTATTCCCCTTGCACACTTCCCTAGTGTTACTCACACATGTTTGAGCAACCTTAACCAAGGTTAGACCTTACCATACCCCAAACTCTACCCCAAACCTTACCTCTAACCCTAACTCTCCTTCCTAACCCAAGCCCTTCCTCAAATCCTATAAATACCCTCTTCGAAGAGAAAACCACCAATTCACATCTTTTACATTGAGTAGTGTTATAATGTTAGTTTCATTCTAGAGCTTAAGCATTTAGCATACTTTGTTAGCTTACTTCATTTTTATGCTTTTCTAACTCACATTAGCATAAGCATAATGGATTAATCTAGCCTCTTTCATAACATTTGTACATCATTTTCAGCAATATCATACTTTCATTTGGATTAAAATCAGGGATAACTTTAAGAAACCCCCTTTTAGGAAAAAGTGTAAAATCCTAGCGAATCGTACATTATTTTAGGGGGGAATTTATTTTAATGCAGGCGAATTCTTTTTCAAATCCATGATTTTTCATAGTTTGTATAAATGATTTTTTTCCCACTGAATGTAAATTTCATAAATTGCTGGCGAATAATTTTCTTTTAAAGTAAAAAATTATAATATATCAGGTGAATAATTTTATTTTCTTGTAAAAAATTATAAAATATGAGGTTAATAATTTTCTTTTGAAGTAAAAAATTATAATATATGAGGCGAATGATATTGTTTTGAAGGGAAAAAAAAAATTGTATTGGCAAATTTTATGTACCGTTAAAAAATTTATTTATTTAATTGGCTAATCGTTCATTAATTATGGGGAAAAAAATATTTTATTGGCGATTTCCAAAAGATGGGACATAACACGAACATGTAACCTAACCTAACATACATAGTCATACATTATTTTGTAATGTTAAATGTATTATCTGAGACCGTCTGATGATCCAAGATCAATGGCTGAAGTTTAATTTTGGCCCCAATTTCTTGAAGGAAATAGAGTTGTCAAGGAAGTCACTGAAATATTGACATGTAGCAAATTAGGGTTGTCAACTTGTTTGTAGACTACAGGGTAAAAGTACAAAGCTGTGTCACACTTTTATAAAGGAAAAGGTCAACAACACACAAAAATTTTAACTTTAATGACATAAAAATGGCATTTATGTTTAAAATTTGGAGATGATGTAAACTAATGAAATGTGTAAAAGTGGATGAAGTTTATGGCTATAATTTTTTTAATTTTTTTTGAACAAGAATTCACATAGTTTTTAAATTTTTTAAGTGCATTTTTTACTTGCTGAAAAATGAGGGTCTTGTCCGCACCAAAAAAGTATATGCAAATAATCTCTTTTTCCTTTGATTTCAAAATATGTCATAGATAAAATGTATAGCTAGTGCATAAAAGAAGAAAAATTAGTTTTCAATGTATATTTTCTCTGTTATAACTACTCAAAGTCGAACATACCTGAAATCGACAGTTTTCATCTCGCGTCAAATTTCCCCTATCAAATCTACACCATTCAGAAAATAAATTACACACTCTTGAAGATAACTCTCTCCTCTAGTGTTAAATATAAATTTTCAATTTTTTTGATAAGCTTTACTATTTTTTTCTATTTTTGAAGCATCTTGTTCTCGAATGTTAAAATACCTACTTGTAGTATTTTGAAATTATAATATATTAGATCTAATTAAAATACTATAAAAATTATATGATGATAATCTTGACTCTGTGCTCTAAAAAAGGGTATTTTTATATTTGTAAAAAAATATCATTAAAAAGAGTAAGAGTTATTGAAACGTCGCTTTTCTGAAATAATTTTATTTCTTTAGTAATTGTTATAAAACATGCATTTAATAGATATTTCCAATTGGAAAAGGTGAAGAACTTATCTAACTTAGCTAGATTGAATCTAGCTAGACCATATGTTTGACAAAAAATAATTTTAGTTAAAAATACTCAAATTCAGCTATGCTGATAAGTTGTCCTGAAATGTGACACAACTTTGTGCTTTTACCCTACAATGTACACATTCTTTAGCTGTCACGCACCACTTCCAAATTTGTATAGGTGATCTAACCGATTTCTGACAGTTTTACATTTATGGGAAAGACTTTCTAGGAATAAGGTGTCACAATCTCTTATATTTCCTTGCATTTGTTATTTGTAAAATGTCGACACTTTGGACAATGTGTAAGGTGATCATGACTGAAACAATTATGACAGATTCCTATAATGGTCATTAATATTTGTAAGAGCTAATTGTGAAATATTCATTGATGGGTGAAGACATGCAAGACATCTGACAACTGATAAAGGAGAATGGTAAAACCCTAATACAGTTGTTCTTTGGAAGTTGCCCTAAAAAGGTGAAGCGCATGATATAAGCATTTTTTAGGGTTGTAAATTATAATGAGAAGTGAGTGTATTTGTGGAATATTTTATGCTATCAAATTTGTCTTCAAGTGTTGGAAAATCTTTTGAAAGAACTTGCATTGCAAGTGTATTGAAAACTATAACAGTTTTGATAAATACATTATGCAAGTTTTGGAGTACTGGGGTTTTCACCGAAAGGTTTTCCCCAGGGTATATCTTTGTGTCATTCTTTTTTTTTCTATGTATACATGTTATTGCAAAAACATCTAAGATAATTGTATTATCATTATATAATTGATAAGGGTTAAATCTGAATTTTCATGATCCTCTCCTCAGGAGTTTAGCGTAGGGAACTATTTTTCACACACTTTGTTTCCTTTTAGTTGGTATCAGAGCCTGGCCAGTTTTGGTTCTATTTGTTAGGGTACAAGTTTTTTGAGCTAATCTTCAGTCCAGTGGGAGTATTGTTGCAGAGTATTCATAACCTTATTGCAGGAAGAGATGGAAAGTTCTTCATAGAGTAGAATGGAGATGGAAAAGTTCAGCGGCACAAACTTTGAGTTGTGGAAACTCAACATGGAAGACATGCTTGTAGACCATGATTTATGGGAGGCAGTTGAAAATGATATCAAACTAGTAAACATACCTCAAGTAGATTGGGATCTCAAGAATCGGAAAGCTAAGGGTCTCATTAGACTCTGTCTAGTAGATTTGATTCTCCTAAATGTTCTCGATGAGAAGACCACAAACAAATTGTGGACATGGCTTTTGTCTGTGTATCAGGCCAAGTCCTTGGTGAACAAATTGTTCCTGAGAAAGAAGTTTTATTCTCTGAGAATGGAGAAAGGAGGATCTATTGTAGATCACCTGAATGTATTTAACATGCTAATTTCATAGTTGACATCAACCAGTGTCAAGTTGGAGGAGGAGGATCGATGTATGACCTTGCTATGTTCCTTACCGGATACATGCGACCATCTTGTAATGGACCTTGGGAATATTATTGTCACTTTCAAAATGGATGATGTGGTGTATTCATTTTTATCTGAGGAGATGCAAAGAAAGACCTCTGATTCCACTAAGGAAGCCCTTGTTGTTCGTGGTAGATCCAAAGACAAAGGAAAGAAAAATGACAAGAAGTTTGAAAAGGGTAGATCCAAATCCCATGGAAAATCCAAGACTCCTGGAAAGTCTAAGGCAACATGTTGGAGCTATGGAAATTTTGGGCACTTCCGTAAGGACTACAAAGAGCCAAAGAAGAAGAAGAAAAGACCAGATTTAGATTCTAAAAAATCTCAAGAAGATGGTGATGCTTTTGTCGCAACCTTATCCACCCATGCATTTGATGATGTGTGGCTGATTGACTCAGGTGCTTCTTTTCACATGACCTCTCATCAAAGTTGGTTCTCAAATTACTAGGAATTTGATCATGGAAAGGTGTACCTAGGTGATGATTCTCACCTACAAATAGTTGGACAAGGAAGAGTCACTATTAGATTCCCTAATGGACAAGTAAAGGGGATCAATGGGGTAATGCACATCCTGGATTTGGCATGAAACCTATTATCTGTAAGTATGTTGAATGATGCAGGTGTGCAAGTTATTTTTTTGAAAGATGGATGCAAGATGATTAGAGGAGCTATGGTTCTTGTGAAAGGTACTAGGAGAGGTACTCTATTTCAGCTTGATGCTTGCACTTCAAAGTGCAATAGATCTTTTGTCTCAAGGAAGAGAGCTACGGTCACTTCATCTCCACCATCTGAACCAGCAGTGAAGAAGTCTATGGTAATGGGTTCCAATGGTAGTGCAAAAAGTGTACCTAAGGGTGCTAACACTTTGGAAGGCAAACTTCCTACAAAAAAGACAATGTTGTGGCATATGAGATTTGGCCACATTGGTGACAAGGGTCTCAGAATCTTGAAAAATAAAAACCTCGTTGAGGGGTTAAATGATTGTCATCTCGAGTTTGACTTCTATGAACACTGTGTTTATGGTAAGCAAAATCGTGTTCAATTTTACTCCAGTTCTCACAAGTCTTCTAGTATTTTGGATCTTATCCATTTAGATGTGTTTGGTCCTGTTAAAGTTCCTTCACTCTCCAAATCTATATACTTTGTATCTTTTATAGATGATTATAGTAGAAGGACATGGATTTATTTCCTTAAAAGCAAGATGCAAGTTTTCAGTCGGTTCAAGGAATTTAAAGCTCTCATAGAGAATCAGACTGGTAAAAGAATTAAGTGTGTGAGAACTAACAATGGTGGTGAGTTTTGTTCGGCAGAGTTTGAATAGTTCTGTAAAGAATGAGAGATCGAGCGGCATAAGACAACTCCTTATACTCCATAGCAAAATGGAGTTGTAGAAAGAATGAACAGGACACTAATGGAGAAGGCTAGGAGTATGCTTAGTGGAGTTGGCCTTGAACAAAGGTTTTGGGCTGAAGCTGTGGCCACTACTTGCTATCTAGTTAATAGATCTCCTACATCAACTCTTGTTTGTAAGACACCCTTGGAGGTGTGGTCTGGTAAGAAGCCTTTAGTTAGACATCTTCATGTTTTTGGTTGTGAAGCTTATGCACATGTGCCTAAGGAGAGAAGATCTAAGTTGGAAAACAAGGTTGTAAAATGTATCTTCATCAGCTACAATGTTGGTGTGAAAGGATACAAGCTTTGGGATCCTGTGATTGGTAAGGTGTTGTATAGTAGAAATGTTATTTTTAGAGAGCTAACACCTTCTACTATTGTGCTACAGCTAGATGAAAAAGAAATTAAATAAGATGTTGTTCAGTTTCCTCCTACCCCTGAGAAGACTGAACAGAGAGACCATGATGGATCTGATGATGGGGAGAGCTCTAGAAGCTTCAAAAATTTAGAAGATGAGGTAGAACAACCTCAACCTCAACCCTTGAGGAGATCCACAAGAGAAAGAAAGCAGCCAGAGAGGTTTGGATTTTCTATACTAGATTCTAGTTGTGCTTATGCCTTGATTACAAACATTGATGAGCCTAGATCTGTGAAAGAGGCTATGGGTATGGAAGATGCAGTTTCCTGGATTGAGTTCATGGATGATGAGATGGATTCATTGGAGAAGAACAAAACATGGGATCTAGTACCCTTTCCTAAAGGACAGAAACCTGTTGGAAGAAAATGGGTGTTTAAGAAGAAATTTTGTGCAAATGGTAGTGTTGAGAGGTACAAGGCTAGATTGGTTGCAAAGGGGTATTCATAGGTGGAGGGAATTGATTATGGTGAAATATTATCTCCTGTTGCAAATCTTACATCCAATAGATTTCTTCTATCTCTAGTAGCATCGTATGATTTAGAGGTAGAACAGATGGATGTGAAAACAACTTTCCTTCATGGTGATTTGGAGGAAGAGATCTATATGTCACAACCTGAGCACTATATTCAGAAAGGTAAAGAGTCTTTGGTTTGCATATTAAAGAAGTCTATGTATGGTTTGAAACAAACTCCTAGGATGTGGTACCTTAAATTTGATGCCTTTGTGTTGTCGATTGGTTTCCTGAGATTGACATCAGATCATTGTGTTTATTTCAAAGCTGACAATGATCGCCTTCTTATTATTGCATTATATGTTGATGATATGTTGTTGATTGGGAAGGGTATGGGTATGATTTCTGATTTGAAGTCTCAGTTGTCAGCACAGTTTGAGATGAAAGATCTAGGGGCAGCCAAGTATATTCTGGGTATGGAAATCACCAAAGATAGATCTAATAGAAAAATTTGGTTGAGTCAAAGTAAGTATGTGAAGTCTATGTTGGACAGGTTCGTCATAGTAGATTGTAGACCATTATGTGTTCCTATTTCTATGGGAACAAAGTTATCTATGGGTGATTGTCCAAAATCTCCTAGTGAGGTGGAGGACATGAGAAAAGTACCTTCTGTGAGTGCAGTTGGCAGCCTTATGTATACTATGGTCTATACTAGACTAGACATTGCCCATGTAGTGGGAGTCTTGAGTCATTTTATGGCTAAACCTAGATGGGTACATTGGGATGCAGTTAAGAGAGTGTTCAGATATTTGAAAGGTACATCAGAGTATTCCATATGCTATCATGGGAACACTTTTGGAGCTCTGCATTCAGTTTGTATTCGTGGGTTTGTGGATTTAGATTGGGCAGGTGACATTGACAGTAGGAGATCCACCAGTGCCTATGTGCTCACTATGATTGGTGGTGCCATTAGTTGGATGAGTAAGAGGAAACCTTTGGTCGCTCTGTCCATGATAGAAGTAGAGTACATGGAAGCTACTCATTCTTGTAAGAAAGACATTTGGCTTAGGAGACTCTGTTCAAATGTTGGTGTTGATGCAGGACATATTACAATTTGTTGTGACAGCCAGAGTGCTATTTTCCTTGCAAAGAATCCAACTTTCCATGCCAGAACAAAGCACATTGATGTGCAGTTTCACTTTGTGAGAGGTATGGTAGAGGATGGAAAGGTAAGTTTGGATAAGGTAGATATAGTAAAGAATGTTGTGGATGCATTGACAAAACCTGTGGGCATAGAGAAGTTTAGATGGTGTTCGGAGTCTATGGGCCTCTTAGCCTATAGAAATTAAATCCTATTATTTCCTTTGGCTCTTACAAGGTGTTTGACAAGTGGGAGAATGTTAGGAATAAGGTGTCTCAACCTTGTATATTTCCTTGCATTTCTTATTTGCAAAATATTGACACTTTGGACAATGTGTAAGGTGATCATGACTGAAACAGTTATGACAGATTCCTATGACGGTCTTTAATATTTGTAAGAGCTAATTGTGAAAGATTCATTGATGGGTGAAGACATGCAAGACATGTGGCAACTGATAAAGTTGAGTACCTTACACTCTTCTGCAACTGTGGGGTTTAGGGCATCACCCCAAAAAAAAAATTGGGTTCCTATTTTCTCGAAGAATGGTCAAACCCTAATATGACTGTTCTTTGGAAGTTGTGCTAAAAATGTGAAGCGCATGATATAAGCATTTTTTAGGGTTGCGAATTCTAATGAGAAGTGAGTTTATTTGTGGAACATTTTATGCTACCAGATTTGTCTTCAAGTGTTGGAAAATCTTTTGAAAGAACTTGCATTGCAAGTGTATTGAAAACTGTAACAGTTTTGATAAATACATTGTGCAAGTTTTGGAGTGCTGGGGTTTTTACCGAAAGGTTTTCCCCAAGGTATATCTTTGTGTCAATCTTTTTTTTTTCTATGTATACATGTTATTGCAGAAACATCTAAGATAATTGTATTATCATTCTGTAATTGATAAGGGTTAAATCTAAATTTGCACGATCCTCTACTTAGGAGTTTAGCATAGGGAACTATTTTCTGCACACTTTGTTTCCTTTCAAGATTTACTGCCAGATATGAAAGATTAAGGACAAAAATTTAATTTCTCACATGCATGCATTTAGGGGAAAGATTTACATGAAAGATTTAGAGGCATATTAAGGACAATGGATTTAATACCATTAAATATAGAATAATTTATTGCTAAGTAACGATCAAGGATTGAAGGGCTATTTATAGATGATCTAACTTCATTATTCATCGATTCATCTTTGGCCTTTGCTAGTTTGCTAGATAATTTGTTTGTTCAGGTTCTGCACTCTGCACTCTACAAATAATTTGTTTTTAAGTTTGCTAAAGTTTTACTATTTTAGATGGACACTCCAATTAGGCTTAGATGCACATCTGAGGAGGCCCAGAAGGCTTTTCTGGGTTCCTTTTCTGATGAAACCTTAGAATCTATTTGTAAGGAGGGTGGGCCTTTCGTAATAGAGGCTATGGAAATGGTGGTGGGTCAAGAGTTTCTTAACAATGAAGATAGGCATCGAGTCAACATAGATATTATGTCTCACTTTTTGGCATCTCTTCTTGACCTCGGAGGAGAGAAGGTGGACATGTTAATGCTGCTAAGGAGGGTTTTTAAAGAAGAATACCTAGGGGACAACATTAATGTTGTCATGTTCATAGAAATAGGGGTGGGGATCCCTTGGGCAAGTGAAATACCCAAGCTTCTCCTCCCAGGCCAGAATGTGGCCATGCAACCTTTTCTGTTAGGCCTGACTGCTAGGCAGTTGAAGCACCATAGGAAATGGGCGTTGATTGCCAGGGATTTTCTTTGTAAGTGGTTTATGCTTCACAAAGAGGAGGCTCAGGTGGGGCAATACATGTGGCTTGATGAATTCTCACAGTTAATCATCTTTGTAGAATTCTACTTAGATGGAGCCGAAGGGCAAAATCACTAGTGGACTACTTGTGGTTTTTTTAATTAAAACATACCTCATTTTTGGGGTTTGTTTGTTTATAGTATAGTAGTAGGTTTCTCTTTGTAGTATTGTATTGGAAGTGGACAATGTAATTATAATTTTATGAAAAAGTAGAGTGAAAATTTTGTAAGCTTTAGCTCATTTCAATTTATGTTTTATGGGTACAAAAAATGGTTTTTAGACTTCTTTGTCACTGTGATTGAAATATTTTAATTAGTTTCTTTATCTGTGTATTTAGCATGTATGATGTAACTTGTAAGTATGTTTCAGTAGAAATAAGGAAATGTTCAAATGATGTGGATGGTATTTCCATTTTTAAATCTGAATATTTAAAATGTATCACAGTTGTACAATGTAGACAGTGGTAGTTAATATGAAAGATTTACAGAATTTTGAAGGACAAATGAATTAATAAGGTTAGAAAAAGAATTTATGGTTTTCTAATTATAATGTATGAGAATTATATGTGATTATAATTATCAATGTTAAATTTATAATCAATAAAAAATATCATTTTAACATTAAGTATACTATATAATCAATAAAAAATATTACTTTAACCAATAACTCATGTTTGGGAGACCTAGCGAGTCAGTGACCACAGAAATGAGAAATCTCGTAATCTCTAAACACTAACTTAAGTAATATTATTTAAAAAATAGTGCATTTTGAATTGTTACTATTCAATTAAATAACTTTAAATGTTATTAACTTATTATCCATTATTAATTAATATCTATAAAGGAAATAATAAGAGTATAACATTTAACAATATCTGTTGCAAATAACTACCATTAGATGAGCATAGATCGACAATGTACAATGGACTTTGAGATGAAAGAGAAAAGAAACCCCATCTTTTCAAACCCGTTTTGGAATCATGACATGTGTCAGTAAACATGTTTCACTCGCAGTCTCGCATGGTCTACCAATAATGTCATTTCATTTTGATGATGACATGACACGTCTGACTCGTGAGGTGAGTCAACCCAACTAGGTGAGTTAATGGGACCCACGGGCTACCACACCACTCAGTGCACTCCTAATGTAGTGACTAACAATGACATGATGACCGTTGGATGATTGTAGATCAATGACCGAAGTTGTATTTCAGGCCGAAAGGAAAAAGAACCCTATCTTTTCAAACCCATTATGGAATCATGACACGTGTCACTAAACATGTTCCACTCATAGCCTCTCATGACTTACCAACAATGTCATTTGATGATGACATGACATGTCTTACTCGTGAGGTGACTTAGCCATCAGGTGACAAGGTGAGTTAATGGGACCTACAGGGCCACCACACTAGATAGTGACTAACTTTGCATTGACATTATGACTATTGGATGATTGTAGATCAATGGCTAAAGTTGTATTTCGGGTTGAAAGGAAAAAGAAACCCCATCTTTTCAAACCCGTTCCAGAATCATGACACGTGTCACTAAACACGTTCCACTCGCAATCTCGCACGACTTACCAACAATATTATTTGATGATGATGTGACACGTTTGAATTGAGAGGTGACTTAGCAATCAGGTGATAAGGTGAGTTAATGGGACCCACAGTGCCAACACACCAAATAGTGACTAACATTGCATTGACATTATGACCCTTGGATGATTGTAGATCAACAACTGAAGCTGTATTTCAGGCTAAAAGGGAAAAGAAATACAGCTTCTTTGCAAACCCATTTCAGATTCATGACACGTGTCCACTCACATGCATCAGTGACAAGTGTGATGACTGTAGATTGTACAATTGTTGTGCTTTAAGTTTCCAATCTAATTTTTCATTTATAAGTTATTAAGTAGTCTGTAGTGTAAATTTCTAGGTTGAGGATTGAGGTTTGAGGAAAGCAACAAAGTCTCTCAGCTCTCGAGTATCTTCCCAGTCATAGTCTGCAAAAATTAAAACTAAGGGTAACGGGTAACTACTAAAATCTTGAACACCTAGGTCCCGCATTTTAAATTTTTCAAATCTCTTGATTTACAACTCTACTATTTATGTTATAGAAAAAAAATTAGCATGTTACTTGTTAGGGTTTAATTTTGAATCACCCCTATAAATTGTAGGCTTGTGGCTATGTATAAATATTTGAATTTTCCTACGAGTAAATAGTGATACCGGTTTAGGTTACCAACTTACCATGATGGGAAAAAAAATATCAAGAATAAGACTATGAGTAAAAAGCCAAGTCAGATAATAGAATTCCATAATCTACTTAAAACACCAGGTTTCACTGATTTATTCCATGATATTTATGATCCTGTTATTCATGGAAATAAGAGAATAATGGAATTTAGATTTGCACTTGAAAACAAGTGGAACAATCCAAATAAGGGCTCAAAATTTTCTTCATTTAACCCCATGATAAATGCAACAACAAATAAAATTGCATCGTGGAATGTTGTGTCAGCACGCATGGCGTTACCTCAATTATTCCCTTGCCCATAAATTGTCATGGTCTGCCTTGAAAATTATGATGAAAATAGAAAAGAAATTGTGAATAAAAATACTCAGGAGGAAATTTTGTCCATAACCGAGAGTGAATTTGTTAGTCTGTTGAACCTAGGGTTTGAACAACAAAACTCAAACATGCACATTGACCTAGGAAAGCTGGCAGAGGATTATGAAAAATTAGATGCAATATAGAGATATTCTTATATCAGAGGAATAACAAGTGGTTCTAGTCTGAGTCCAGATCATAAGCCTCCTTATGATTATGAAATTTTTGTGCCATGGGCATAGGACAATATTTCCTTGTTAGCATTTTTTTTGGGATTGGATAGTAACAAACAAGTGGGTTCCATCATTCTTGAAATTCTTTTTCATATTCATTTTGAAAAAGAACTAGTAAAATATTGTTTTATTAAGCACATTGTTCATTGCATGCAAGAATAATTACTAATGATTAAAATAGGTTCACAGAAGACATTTAGATTCACAACCTACTTGTGCTATCTTCTCTTAGCAAAGCATCATGCAATGTTTCAAACAAACAAGATTTGCAGTCAGGGCCAACATTCAATATATGAGTGGACACCTCAGATGAGGATGATTGATAACAAAAGAAACTACAACAATTTTGTAGACTTCTTTTTGGCACCAATGTATGATAAAATTACAGGCACTCCAATGCCTAGATTGTCTGCTACTTGTAGAGATTTAATTCAACTTGGAAGTAAAATACAATTGGCTAACTGGTACTTCATGGAAGAGTACATAGTGTTAAGGTTTTACGATTCAGTGGTAGAACCTACAAACTTCCAATACATGTCACAAAGAGGGTATTTGCATTGGAATATGTATGGTAGATAGAGAGCACAAATGTACTCTTTAATGGTCAACAAAAGAAAATGATATTTGTTGGTGTAATTAAATATTCCTAATTACACTTTACTTAATCTTACTTAGGTTAATGCATTGCATAGTAGTTTGTGATTGAGACACCTACGAGTGTGCACATCTATTAAGCACATGGTGTAGGAGAAATTCCACTTTTGGTGTGATAGTTGTCTTCACATACCTCATTGTGTGTGAGATCCACCTTTTGTGCTGTTATCACATTATCATCCTAATCCATTCCACATACTTTATTGCATAATGGAGGATGATCCACATTTGGTGGACATGTGATTACACCTAGCATAGGTGATAGCTTATCAACTCCTTATCATTCTCTCTTATTGTCTTTCCTATATAAGGAGACCTATTATGTAATCATTTAAAAACAACATTCAAGGTGAATTCATTAGATCTATTCAATCCATCTTTGCATTCATATTTTCTCTCTTGTGCTTTTCTTCAACCTCTAGATCCTTGGTTCAATATTTGCTATTTGCAAATTCTTACATGGTATCAGAGCTCTCAAAGTGTGAAGACCTCTTCTCAAGAAGTGAAATCTTGGCTTGATTCAATTGTGGGTGTAGAATAAAGGTATTTGGACATCACCATTGCATAGTCTATTTGGAGAAAATTTGGAGTTTTGTATTTTGTGGCTTTCTATTGCAGGTTAAGATTGGTGATTGCTGGTGCAAATCAGAGGTTGGTATCATATTAAGGAGATCCAAAAACCTCTAAATAAAATTTTATTTCATCCAAATCAGACACCCGGGGCCAAATCTAGAGCTATTTGAATTTTGGAAGTGCAACGGTGGTGATTCAGAAAAAATAATTTCAGAGGTGATTTTCAAACAGTGATATCTTAGTCATCTAGACTCCTTTTTTCGAGCAATTGTTTTTTGTTTTAGGGTAGAATTTTATGATCTACACAATGGTTTAGGTGGTTTTTGATCTCGGTTCTTGAATTTTTCTGAAAATCCAAATCTCAATTTTTGCAACTTCCAAGGCCTCATTTGAGCTCATATGAACTCCTTTTTAGGTGTAATTTTTTTTGAAAGTGCATAATTTTTTCTGTATTTTCTAGATCTGAAATTAGATTTTAGTGATTGTGACCAGAAATTGTACTTTCAAAAATTGGCTTAGTTTTTTCATTTGTAATGCATAAGTGTTAGCTTGGTCTTTTGCATAATGATCTAAGTCTATTATAGCCTGATTTCGGAGTGTAATAATTTGTTGATCTCAATTTGTAATGAGAGAAGTGTATCATTAATGTAATCATGGGTTATGAAACATATCCTATAGTAGTACTTTTGACTAAGGATAATTATGAGTCATGGGAAAAAGGAATCATCACACATTGTAGATGGCTTAATCTCTTGCCTCATCTTTATGGACTCATTCCTTAGCCAAAGTCATAGGGGAAGTAATATGTTTGGGGAGAAAAGAATGCTCATATTATAAATTTGATTATTGGTAGCATCAATTTGTGTCTCTTCTATGACATCTACCCCAAATTTAGAGGTGTTCAATGTCCACACATAATTTGGACAATCATTTGGGATATTTTTGGTGATCCACATGTTCCTCCATTCCCAGATGATCTTGCTTCAAATTGCCTCATTCCTCTTGTTGATGCAGATAATATTCCCTATGATGATTATACTTTAGATGCAATTGAAGAATTTGTAGCAATTGAGAGCGAGGATGATCCAGTGGCTCCTCATGTAGCTCCTACTTCTCTAGTTGAAATCACACAATCATCTCTTGTTCGTGATTCTAGTGATTCATTGCAAGAGATATCTATTTGTCTTCCTGATTGGGATTCTTACTTGCCAAATATTGGTTCATTATTTGTGGAGTCTCATATTTCAGATTTGGGAGACATACTTGAGGGGGTTTCTCTTCTCTTTGATGATAGTTTCATCAAAATTGGAGATACTTCTTCACCTTCTTTGGACATTGGTATTTATGATTCTTCTTCTTCACTTGGTTTGTCACACGATGTGATAGATTCTTTGAGATTGGAGAGGCCTGTTCAGTCTTCAAAGATGCATATTTGGAGACCTTCTTCCTTATTTCATTTGGATATGGATTGGTTCATGGCATCATCGTCATACTTCATTTGGATTCCACTTCCTAGTTCTTATCCAGAATGGGAACCATTCCGACATTTGTACTTGGTATATCTTCTTCCCAAGGGGAGAAATATTGTTTGTAGTCATTGGAATATACTTTGTCTTTAAGCACTCACCATTTTTGTAGGAGAGTCTTCATTATGGGGGGTATATCATGTCTCCAGCTATCCTTCTTATGGGGGGATATTTCTTTATATATACATGATGTATGTAGTTCTTGGGGGGTCTTGAGTACTCCATCCATCCATGCATCCTGTTTTCTTCTCTCTTTTTGGGGGAGGATTTTTCCCATAAGGTTTTTCCTCTTTCTCCACTTTATGAGAGTTATGCATTTCATGTATTGCATTTTGTACATGGGTACCTAACATGGCCTAGTTGTCGGGACCCATCTTGCATTGTGAGATTAACTGCATTCCTCTAAGTTGCACTTAAGGGGGGGTGTTGGTGTAATTAAATATTTCTAATTACACTTAACTTAATCTTACTTAGGATAATGCATTGCATAGTAGTTAGTGATTGAGACACCTAGGAGTGTGCACCTCATTCAAGCACATGGTGTAGGAGAATTTCCACTTTAGGTGTGATAGTTGTCATCACATACCTCTTTGTGTGTGAGATCCACCTTTCATGCTCTTATCACATTATCATCCTAATCCATTGCACATACTTTATTGCATAATGGAGGATGATCCACATTTGGTGGACATGTGATTACACATAGCATAGGTGATATCTTATCATCTCCTTATCATTGTCTCTTATCTCCTTTCCTTTATAAGGAGGCCTATTATGTACATTTTAATCATGTCCATGATATATAATATCATTCTTGCATCTCAATGCAATTGTCTTGCCAATCTCTTGTGGAAGTTATCTTGGTCTTGCATTCGATCTTGGGGGTGTTGTAGAGTCACCTAAAACTCCAATGGTTCTTTATGAGAGTTATGCATTTCATGTATTGCTTTTTGTACATGGTATCAGAGCCATTGGAGCATTTTAGATCAGCCGATTTGAAGAGATCTTGATGCAAGCTTTGAAGGTCCAAATCTCAAATCTGAGAACCAGCGTGCAATAGAGGCGTCTTGGAGAAGATCTGACCTCACCATTGCGACCGGGAGGCTGTTTCAGTTAAGATTGACTATAAATTCACCTATATTAGGAGAAAGTCAAATCTGAGGCAAAAACTTTTTGCAAATTGAGCCATAGGCCTGATCTACACCTCTGCAGTACAAATTTGAAAAAAAAAAAAAAAAACTATATTTTTTTATTCTGTATTTTCAGAATTTTTTTCTGTCATTTTTTTCGGATATATTCTCTGCAAAAATTTTGGGGTTGGTACGACCCCTTTTACAAAGAATATTCTGAGAATTTTGGTGTCAACATGACATCATCCATCACATCGCAACAAGCCAGCAATAGCCAAGGCCAAAGTGCATAAGCCAAGCCTGGGACCGGGCTGCTTTCTTTGATAATCGGGCGGTTGCAATTAAAAAGGGCTTAGAATCCCTAAGCACATTGCATGTGGGACTAAGTGTCCCCCCCCGCTGGCAGTCTTTCCAAACGTGCCACCCGCCAGTGGCCACCGCTCCTCTCAGAACCTAGCAATGTCCACCGCTGCTCCTCTCTGAATGCGGCCTCTGAGATCTGCCACCCTCAGCGAAGCTTTCACCGTACACCTCCTTGACCGTCACTTTTGCAGCGCCCTCCCCAGCCGCTCCTCCGGCCTCCTAAGACGACGTTAGGGCCACCAACTACACTGCCCCTCTTCTCTTAGATCTACGGCCTCAGCCCATCCCCGCTGAGACTCACCATGCGGTGGCCTCCGTTTGTGCCATGTGGGCCCAGTCAACCGCCAATGCGATGCCTGTGACCCCGACACCCAACCAAGAACATAGCACCACGTGGACACTACCACATTAGCACATGTGCTGATGTCATCATTCATAGTCAAATCCACATCATTGTACAAAATAGTATGGCCCACCGAGTCATCAGACACATCAGCTGATGGAGGCTCTTTTTGCTGACATCATCCAACATGCGAGCCTAAAATTGACATTCGTTTAACCATCAAAATAGGCCAAATTAGGTTTTCTGCGATGGTCATATGACCGTCAAATTTAACCTAGCAATTTTTTGATGTTAGCAAGGTTTGGAGATTTCTCTGCCTTCACCATTTGCATTTTTGAATTGACAGTCCAACTTTGAGAGGCTGTAACTTGGTCATCCGAGCTCCAAATCGGGTGTAATTTTTTTTTAAATTGGGTAAAATTTCCTGATCTTTACAGTGGTCATGTTGATTTTGCATTTTGGAGACCTAATTTGTCAGAAAGTGCAATTTTTGGTGACTGTACCTATCTGTTCCTAATTTCTGCAACTTCCAAGGCTTCGTTTGGGCACATACGCTAACATTTTGAGGTGAAATTTTTTTTAAAGTGCATGATTTTTCATCTACTTTCTAGATCTAAAATCATATTTGAGTGATTTTGGGTAGACATATCACTTTCAGTAATAGGTGAATTCAAGGTGAATTCACTGGATCTATTCAATCCATCTTTGCATTCATATTTTCTCTCTTGTGCTTTTCTTCAACCTCTAGATCCTTGGTTCAATATTTTCTATTTGCAAATTCTCATTTGGAGGGTTCACATTTGAGAGAAGAGGATTCAAAGTGGCACAAGCCTTTTTAACAATTTTTTGCTTTAATGTTGACAGTCATTGGCAGTATGATCCACTCAACATAATTGGAACAAAGCTTAGAGATAATGGGAACTCTACAAGAAAATGTCAACATGAAAGTATGCCATTGATTGAAAATTTTAAAAACATGGATTCTTGGAATGAGGTCAAAAAAGAGATGGAGAAATATGATGCTGAAAATAATATGTCAATACAGGAATTGTCATCATAAATTATGGCATTACACAAACAAAAAGGAAAAGTGCAAGCCATGACATCATATAATTTCTACTAGAAAGTTGCTCAACCATCTACACAATCTATTCCAAATGACCTAATGGATGAATGTATGGATGATAATTGGACTCGAACCAAAATTCATGATTTTTGGGAAATGAGGAAGAATCTCAACAAGCCAAAGACCTCTAAAGATCTTTATGAGGTGGAAGAAGCTAAAATGTTTAACGACTTGTGGAATAAGGAGCATCCAACTGAAGCATATGTCACTGATGATGATGACTATGACCAGGATTTTGTGATTCCCACATCCAGTGTGAATCCCATAATTAGTAGAGGAGTTGATGAGTCCACAAAAGATAAATATACCAAAGGAGAAGATATTATACAAAAAATGGGCTACCCAGGTTTTGGTGGTCTAGGTCCCAGTGGACAAGGGGTTTAGTTTGCACCTGACCCACTAGCTCCACCAAAACATGGTGAGAAACTAGGCCTTGGGCTTGGAGTTCAATCATCATATTCATCAACTCAGTCAATTCCATTAGTTACAGCTTCCAATATAGTTCCACCTATTCCAAACACTCGAACTCAATCTGAATCAATTGCCACTCCCACAGCTATGGATATCATGTGTACAACTACAACTAGTGGTTTGAAAAGGACATTACCGATAGACAGAAAAACAATTGTTCCTAGAGATCAAGGTAGTGTAAAGAAGCAAAAGGTTATGAAAAGTATTAGTACAACAATGGCAATGGTGACTGTGAGTCCAACAATTGCCCAACCTTCAGGACAAAACCCTCAGAACAATCCAAAAACTCCACTTCTAATGGGTTAGGGTGTTGCTAATCCTCATGGTGGAATTAGCATAACCACATGCAACATAGGTGGAAGCTCGCAAATCAGTGCAAGTGCTATTTCACCATTCAAACGTTCAATTGTGTCACAAAATCATGATTTTTGTTACAATGATTTTTTAACTAACTATGAACAATCAAAAAATAGGAATAGACAACATAGTAAGACAATGAAGATGGAAGCATTTGTTGTAGCTCATGATGTAGAACCTGCATCCAATAGGCTATTTCCCACATATGACCCAAATAAAGATATGATGGAATTCATGGTTGTTATGCCCCCAGCTAGAGATAACAATCCACTAGAGAGTCAATTAGATCCATCTCAATTTCAAGTTAGCACCCTCCAAATGGATTTATCCAAAATTAAAAATGTGGACAAGATAAATGTGTCAAAAATGACCAACCAAGTGGTCTACAGTTCACTGATGAAGTTGGAGAAAGAAAGGCAAGCTTTAGGACACAATAGATAAGTTAAAGGTAGACTTGGCAAATGTAAAGGCAACTAAGAAAGCAGTATAAAATAGGTGCAAAGAATTAGAGAGAAGGATAAAAAATTCATACTCTAAAGAAGCAATTGGACAACAAGAACATATGGATGTAGAACTGAAAACTCTGAGGGAAAAATTGGAATAGAGCGAAAAAAACTTGAGGATGAAAAAGCCTCTTCATTAAGTTTATACAAAAACTTGGAGAATGTGGGATAGGAAAACAATAAGTTAAAGAAAGAATTGGAGAATGAGAGTGTAAAAATAAAATAGTGGGAAGAGAAAGCAAAGAAAATAAGACAACATAGTGAACACCAGTTCTCAGAATGAGAGAAGACCTAAAGAAAGCAAATAATACAATTAAAAATTATGAAAACATCTTGAATGACCATGTAAATAATATAATCACAATAGTAAGCACATTCTTCACACAATCATACATAGCTCTACAATCATATTGCCAAGTTCTACTAAGAAATATATCACAACTATTCATCTCCACAATATCACATAACACAAGATCATTATACTGGCCAATCTGAAAATCAACAAAACACTACTCCCTCACCTCTAGAGCATGAACATTTTGTAACCAGCCAATCCTACAAGGATGAGGTTGTTTCATTCTATTCAAACCAAGTTTTTGAACCATGTCCTCAGCAACAAGGTTATTAGTACTACCACTGTCAATAATTACTGTTATACACTGAATTTGCACCTCTGATCTCAAGCTCTCGTAGTCTTGATAATCCAGTATAACATGGGACTCATCTCAAGGTTGTGGGACCTTTTGCTAACCGAGATGAGACCTCCAAATTCTAGGCTGGTTCCTCTTGGATAATCACCTTGATTTGCTCTTAACAGGAAAGTAAACTTTGAGGGGAAAGGGATAGAAAGAGTGCATGGAAAGGGAAATGACAGGAAAGAAAATATACCTACTAGGTGATGCACCAAAACAGGGGTTTGGATCTCAGTATAGAGGGATGAAACCAGTGAAGGAATCAGGTCCAATAAGTTACAACTTACTAGATAGGCTTGCATAAGTGTTTCATAGGAGGGTCTGAACAAAGGCTCAACCTATGACCTACAAACAAACATCCTTTTCTGCAACTAGGTGTAGGAATGAGACAAGGCTACTAGGGGTTGTAGTATACCCACAAAACACCTAAATCAGATCAGACACAGGAAACACACAAAATTGCAGAAAGCAAGAGGAACTAGGAAACCTAAGATATCACTGAAAGCATTCATAAACTTTGATTCAATAAGAAATAATCCAGACATGAAGGCATGAGGACAACACAAATGTCACAGAATGCTTTGCAATGTTTGAATTCATCAATGAAAACTTACAAGATGTGGAAAACTGGAGAGCAGGAAGAAATGCTACAGATAGTTTTCCAAGAAAAGAGCCTTTTCCTCTTTACAAAATGTCAAATTTGAGCACTACAGGCTCCAAAAAGAATATATACACCACTCACTGCACACAAGTAGGAATCCCACTTTTAGGGCTACATAGGTATGCATAAAATAATCTAGCCCTAAAACAGTCACTTCTGATCATAAATGAAATTGTGCAAATATCTCAACCGATCAGATATTTTTCCCTTTGCGTGTCCATCCTGGAATTGATCAACCTGCCGACAAAAAACTTCATCTATCTACCTCTTTGCAAGCTGGACTCTGTCATGAATGCGCAAAATCTGATCCCATACTGGAAAGGACCCAAAACAGCAACCTAAAAGATCCTTGCAAATTCCTAGCTGCAACCGCCCTCAGAAATCATCAATTTTTTACCTGCCCGCACTTGCAAGCATTCTCCTCAAAAGAAAGCCCATAAAAAACAAGCCACTCCACTTTGAAATGAGCCTGGTCGCATGATCACATGAGGCTAGGAAGCCACATGTGATCATGTGACTTCCCTTGAAAACTGCCACCACTTGACAAAGCAATGGTCGCATGATCGCATGAGGCCGAAAGGCTTCATGTGATCATGCGAGAAGCTTTTGTCAATCTGTCACACAAGACACCTCGGGCTTGCAAGACCATGCTGCAAATCTAACCCCGGGTTCAAATCTCCTCTTGTCACCAAGTTGCCTGAACTTTTTTTAACCCCGTGTTCACTCGGTGACCATGCGAAACATGCTAACCATGCAACCACGCTCCGCTTACCAACCTTGAGCCCACTCTACCACATGTCATCCCTCTATTCATTCTGGCCACCACACCAGCAACACCTTGGCAACCCCTACCATCAGACCCACTACAACCTCTCGATTCCCATCTAACGGAAGGCGTAAGATCGCATGGCTCCCGAATATTCTTTGAGATCTTGCACCAGCCGCTCATCTTATTAAGCCGTAGCTCCACTGCCAAGCAGGCCCACCAAAATCCTTGCCGACAGTTGATGGTTTCTCACATGATCGCATGCGGTCAAGGGGCCGCATGCGATCATGCGACCAACCACATGATGCCACCCCGCCCGAGCCGTGAATCGCTGATGGTTTGTCATATGGTCACATGGGCTCGAAAGAGCCCATGTGATCATGCGACAAACTGGAAGGTATTAGCGACTGACCGCCACTGAAGTCCGCCAACCCTACTAAGAAAATCGGAACCGTTGACAGTTTGTCGCATGGTCGCATGGGCTCGAAAGAGCCCATGCAATCATGCGACCAATCGTAATATGTTAGTCACCAACCGCTGGCGGCACTGTGGTTTGATCGCTTATCGCTTGTTGCATAATCACATCCGGCTAAGAAGGCCCATGCGATCATGCGACCAACCGCTAGGTGTTGACTGATGACTGCTACCGCTTGTCTTGACTGCTTAAGATCTTGCATGATACCGCATCAATGATTGTCGTAAGATCTCATGGGATCGAAAGATCCCATGCGATCATGCGACAGCCATCGGATCTTCTCTGCACTGGCATGGCTTTAGGCACTAGGACCCGCTTGTCGGAGTTGCACACTTAAGGTCAAAACATAGAGGATGTTGAAAACACAGAGGGTTTTCGAGCGAAGGTCGAAAACACACCAAATTTTTAGAGCGGAGAGGTCGAAAACACACCGAACTTTTAGAGCGGAGATTGAAAACACACTAGGCTTCCAGACCAAAAGGCAAAAAACATCTTGAGCCTGCAGAGAGGAGGTCGAAAACACACTAGGTTTTCGACACTTTGAGCATTTCACTTGGAAAACAGGGGCTGTGGCCGAAAAAAATGACAGGGAAAATTTGGGCAATAATTACATCACAAAGTTTACCTCTAGACTAGCACCAAGTTCTGAACAAGTTACTCCTCTAACAAGGTTCCTCCTTTTCACTGAGCAATGTTCTCTGAACTAGCAAGTTCTCAGATTTAGGTTCATTCTGAATGTTTTCATTTACCACAGTAGTTCTTCGGTCACCAAGCTTCTTCTATGTGCACTCAAAAGAACAGTGTCCTTCTTCACCCCAGTTATAACAAGTACCCTTAAAGATAACTCTACTTGTCTTCTTCTTCAATTCCACAGGTTTCCATTCGTCTTCTGCATTCAATTTGTCCTTCACTGAGTGATCAATATTTTCCTTCCCTCTAGGATTACTATGTTGTCTCCTTTTCAACTTATCTTCTACCTTAAGAGCGTATTGATAAGCATCCTCAACCGAATCAATCTTCAGTATACCAAGTTCATCCTAAATATTAAATCTTAAACCATTCACATACCGAGCTACCTTTTCTTTACCAAGTTCTCTATGTCTAGACCAAATATTCAAATTATAAAACTCCTCAGTGTAGTTCTCCACAATCAAATCTTTTTTCTTTAGATTATGTAACTTCTTAAACAAGTCAACCTCATAATTGATAGGTATGAACTTAGCTTTCAATTTACTCACCATCAACCTCCACCGATTCATCTTCATTTCACCTTCATCTTCTCTATCTCTTTGTAATTCCTTCCACCAAAGAGCAGCATGTCCTTTCAACTTAGTCTATGCCAATCTTACTCAAAGAGGGTCTTCAATTTCTTCTAGCTCAAAGAAATTTTCAAGTTCACCAATCCAATCAATCAAGTCCTCAGGTTTCAAAGTACCAGAGAAAGTAGAAACTTTCATTTGGTAACTATTACTTAACTGAGATCCACATCTATATAACTGACCAATTATGTCTTCACCATATCTGTCTCTCTGGTCATCTCTACTAGATCCAGTAGCTTTAAAGTCTTCAACATCTTCCTCATAACCATCTTCAGTACCAACATTCTGAGGTACACCATTCATAACCCTCATGATCTCAGTAATCTTGTCATTCTTCATCGATTCCATCTCAGATCTAAAATATGATTCCACCTTCTCTATAATATTGGATTCCATAGCAACACAGAGATCTGCAATCACTCTAGGGTCCAATCTTCTTGGAGGCATCCTTAAAGATAAGAAAACCCTACACTGACCACCTTGTGACAACCTCCAAGTTGCATGCAAGTTAGATCATCCTACCACCTTGCATGAACAACCAGGTCAAGATTCCACAAGTTCAATGCCACGTATCTACAACTCAGATCATATGATCTCTTTGCCAACAAGGTCAACTTTGCAAGTTCAACCTTCACTCAATAACAACCTTCTCTCAAGAACAACCTTCGCTCTGATACCACCTGACGTAATCAAGGATGGTGGATCCAATGAAGGACAATCCAAACTTGCACCCAATTACTAACATAGTGGAATAACACAACAAGATATGCTCAAATCAAATTTCCTTATAACATGCCCAGTTGTAAGGCCTTTCGGGTTAGGGCTAATTACAATCAAGAAATAGTTTTGCAAGATCAACAAAGATCCAATCCAACTCTAGCTAGTCCAGCTCTAAAATAATTTAGCAACTGATGGAAACCCTAAGACAGATCTGAACTTGAGCTCACAAGCCTCCAAGCAATCGTCTTATCTCCAAGCAAATAAACCACTAGCTCTACTATTACAAACTATCAGAAATCAATCTAATCTTCAAGATCTCGCAGGATCTAGAATGCTATCTTTCACACTCTACCAAATCTCTCATCTAATCTCCCCCTTTAAACAACTACCCAAACACTCCTTAAATACTAATCTTCAGCCACAAGTCAGCTGGATGAAACAATTAACTCCTACAAGCAAATATTAAATACAATACAAGTCCACTCACAAATAGCCTTACAATTATTTAATTCTCCATGTCAGCCTCTAGATCTACATAGGAGAATACAACAAAAGATACCAACAATACATGCACCAAGTTGGCCAACCAAATCACCAATAACTCTAGTTGGTAAACCAGAACTACCAAGCGCCAGAGAGAACAACTGAGCACTAGTGGAACAATCGAGTAAGCCAATCAATATCGAGCAACACATGCATCACTGAGCACAAGTTTCACCAAGCATCAGAAGCTTCACCGAGTTCCTTCAGCGACTGAGCTCCCTTTGATAACCAAGACCACTTGTTAAAGTTTCAACTGAGTAATACAGAACCAAAACAACACACCTCCATGCAGTTTCACTGAGTACCCTAGAATTCCCCTACATCAATCTGCCATGTTTTGTTGCTAAACTCAAAATTGACTCTATTTTCAAGGTTCTCAAGTCTGTGCAGAAGTTGTTGCATAATTTGTCTAAGTTGGGCTCCTTCTGAGTCATTACTTTGAATTGTATTTCTATGGTTGTCTCGATTACATTCTCCCTCATATTCCCCATGGGAACTCTTTGGGTGAGATCTCAAGGAAGAGTCTTGAACTCTATCTTTAGCTCTTCTACGAGTGATAGGAGGCATTCTGGAAGAGTGGTGCAACATAAGTTTTAGGTACTAGTTTTAAGTGAGCATTCAATGTGTTGAAGAGTTTGATTTTTAAAGGTAAATAGACCTTGAGCTCCCAGTGTAGAAACCAGGGCTTTGATACCAAATGTAATGTCCTTGCTAGGGAACCCATAAGGAATCGAGTCTTTTAACCTAAAATTATAACTAACATTTTTTTTTAACATTCTAACATTACGTTATTAACCAACACAAGGTACATTCCTTAAGGTTCCCTTAATGAATTCATTTACCAATATCGAGCATTGCATTTCATTACTTAATCAAAATGAATTCCATTTCCTATTCTTTTACTTTTGTATTTCAAAATTTAAGAGAAAGAGTAAGAAAGTAACATTTCATTCACAATTAAAACTCTTACTTCCTAATTCATTTTCATTTCTTTTTGCCTACACATTGAATAACTTCATTTTAAATTTACATTTAATATTTACATATAAAAAATTTCTTTTCTTTTGTACATAGAAGAGATAATACAATATTACACTTTTCATTTCAACTTTTGAACCTTCAAATAACATCCCTTAAAAAACCCCTAAAACTATGATTACTTTATTTTGTTCTTTCAATTTCTGATAATGAATACAATTACAATAATAATTACATGAATGGCCCGAAGGCTTAACAAAGAGATCTTGACATATTTCTTTTCAATAATACATGATACAAAATTGAGAGATCATTATCACTGCTTGAAAACTAAGCACATCCAAGTCACGAACCACGAATAGTACCTCAAAAGATATTTGCCACCCAACCATGTGAAACTAATGAAGTTCCACCCCTTGTGCTAGGAGATAGAACCAAGATACTCACAGTGCCTAAAGAAACCTAAGGCTTTAAACAAAACCCTAACTTGAAAACAAATACAAGACATAACAAAATATCACTTGACTATACACAAAGGTTAGGTTTCTAGCATACCCTCTAGGTGAGTGTCATCACATATCTTGTATATTGGGATCCTTCCTGGTAATCATGTAACCTCAATCCCCCCTTTCTGAATAGGGATCCATACTGGAAGTTACCCATGATCCTGGTACTCCAACAAGACTATGCAGACTTTATTATGTGTCTTTCATTATCTTTTGAATCCCTCATTTCCCAAGTTCATTATTAGGTTATCACTTTTTACTAACCCACCCATAGGATCATCTAGAAACTACTTTGGGTTCCAACACCTATGGTGAGCCACTCACCTAGGGTACCTATTCCCCTACCCACACACACAAGCCAAGAAACCATAAAGTACTTCCAAAGGCTCATCTTGCGGGTCTAGGGAACCCTCTTGTGCACTAAAGCCACCAAGACAAGTCCTAGCCTCATAATATGAACACAAGTATATGCCAAGTACTAAAACTTCATAAGTAACACATAGTAATGTCAAAAAAACAATATATGGACATACACAAGTGATACAAATTGCAACCCAAGCATAAGAAAGAGGTTATAGAGGTCACAAGCCCAAAAACTACAAAATTTGAGCCCCTAGAACCCTCCAAATCCCCATACGACATTGTATAGAAACCCATACAGAAATAAAGACATGTCCATATGACATTTGACCAAGTTTCATATGGGTACTAGTACAAACTCGTACGACATTCCAAGATGCTCATACGAGATTGTACCCAAAATCTTCGTGAATTGCCCGAAACTAAGATTTTTAGGTGTGGAGAGTGTCTCTACCTAATTTAGGTACCTCAATACCACTTCTAGAATACTTCCTCAACATAACCTAACTCCCATAACAAGATTATCCAATCAAAATATCAAATTAAAAGAAAAGGACTACAAAAGCAAGGAAAGGGGAAGACTATCTACATCCTTTCCTCATCCATCCTAACCTTCCCTAAACCTTCCTAAAATTCCCTAAACCATCAAATAACAATCAAATACACCAATATAAAGTATCACAACAAATCACAGGCTCCTAGGGATAATTTACATGAAACTATTGCATAAACATTCATAAAACTTCCTAAAAGCACAGTTTGAAATACATGGAAAAAAAATCATATAAACTCCCTTATCAATCCATAATTTATCTATATTGTACAAATAATTATACCTAATTCACACACACATTAACACAAGGAAGAAAAGAGATTCATCTCAGTTCCCGAACCTACTTGGAGTCCTATGAAGAATCGATCCTCTCAAAGGCTAGAGCACACCTCTAAAAATACTCCAAGCTTTGAGAATGGTGACTTCCCAAAATGATTTCCCTTCAGAAAAAAATCCTTCCTCTTTTTCAAAAAATCTCAAAAAGCCCTCACAAAAACCAAAATGGAAAATAGAAAATGCAGATAAACCCCCAAATCCACTTCTAGAGCAATTCATTACAAAATCTCCAAAAATCACCCTAATCCTCTAATCTCCCAAACTCCCAAATCTACAATAATTTATCCCCAATGATATGGTTGGAGGAGTTTCTTTATGGGAAGAAACTTCTCCAACTTCTATAGTTGGTTGAAAAATTAAAGAAATTTTGCACGTAACAAATATTAAAGCCTTTTATTAGTTTTAATAAAAATATTCCCTAAAAACACCATAATAAGCAAAAGAGACACAAAATCTCTCAAGTAAGACACGAAGCTTATTTGGAATAAAACTAGCCTAACTTGTAGGAGGTCTCGAGTTCAAATCCCCTAGATAGCTAGTTTTACCAAAAGAGCTTCCTTTTTATTACTTCTCATTATTATTTTTACTTTTATTTAATATACTTTATTTAAGCATTAAGAAGACATTGTAAAAATAACTAAAAACACAAATAATAATATGTATATTTGCATGGGTATATGTGTGTGCACCTAGATATACACATTCATATATAACGTACATTCATATATATATATATATATATATATATATATATATATATATATATATATATATATATATATATATATATATATATATATATATATATATATATATATATATATATATATATATCCAACTTACAACATAAATCTCAAAACAACATCAAAACATAAACCATAAGACAACATCATAAAAATGCATTTAAATTCCCCAACTAGGTAACCTCCTAATAGGAATATAATTCAAAGGGTAACCCTTCATAGTAACTTGGTAAAATTTGCACACAACAATAATTCGAGGATTATAAAGGCATGCTCAGACCTATGTAGCCAGGTGGAGTTAATGCCTAGTACCTGCATCCTGCATCACCAACTGACATATATATATATAGACAGTGGAAAATAAGGAGGGAGAATGTGACATCATGTGGATCTCCCGTAGGAGTAACTACGACTACCTTTCCTCATCCTACACTCACATCAACCAGTATAATCATCAAAATGTAATGGGATTAGTAGGGTTAGACTCATCATAAATATATAAAACAAATATGAATCATTTCATAATTACTTCATCTCTAATCATTCATAATTTTATGCCAAATTAGTCATTATTTCCATAATAAATTCTATTAACCAAATAAATATAAAATTAAATGTCCCATCATGAAATGAAATAATCCAAACATATAATCCAAAATAATATCTAGTAATAATCATGTCAGTCACAAAATATAAAAGTACTATGGTGGGCATTACATAATACAGTCAAATCACTATCATAATGTCATAGGATCATCAATAATTTACCCAATGAATACTATACTCATATCTTTCTCATACATCTAATCTTCATGTTAATATCTCATTCTATCACCATTATTACCTTCTTCAAATGTTTGCAAAGTCTATCATGATAAATATAGTCAAAACTAGTTGACATCAATGAGAATATAATAACTAATCTAATGTCTCACATGTACCTTTGTAGCTGGGTGATCATCTTCACATTCAACACTATATTCTCCAAGTAGTCAATCAATTGTAGTCTGTCAGCTACATGTTGAAAATAATATGTTCTTGAGCTACCAGTGGTAGATCTTTGATTGGTGATCAGTATGGATATTGTAATGAGTACAGATGTGACGGTGACATGGAATAGATGTTAAAGAATTGATGAGTTTTTATTTATACACTTGAGGTACAAATTGAGGTGGATTTAAGGTGATACAACTTGTAAATCCTATTTTGGGCTGACACGGTCATGATAAAATATCTCTTACATCGTGATATGTGTTTCATTGAGATTTGTTTGAGTGGTAAAATCAAATTAGGGTGAAGGTTAAGGCGGTGATAGTTGTGTATATAATTAGTGTTTCTCTTGTTGAAAAAGGTTGTTGATGAACTTGTTAAAGGTTGATTGTATGAAGTGAAATTCATGATTTCCAATGTTGTGATCAAAGTTTTGATTAGAGGAAGATCAAAGAGAGTCTATAGAATACAAAGAAAATGTTGGATCTAGTAAGAAAGAAGTGCTACATCCAGATCATTTCTTGTTGTTTCCTAATAGTTGCAACGAGAAAAATCCCTTAAGCTAGGTGGACTTTAACTTATCTTCTATTGCAAATCCCCTAACCAGGTGGACTCGGAGAAAGGGTCTTAAATCTACTAGCGAGGTAGATCTTAGTAGATCTCATTGTACTCCTAACAGTGTACTAGTCACTCCTAGTAAGGTGAACCTTAAGAAAAGGTATTTGTAAGGTATTTGGGTGTAATTTCATGTAATTTCTTGAAGGGATCTTATGAGGGTCAAGAACTACTAGAAAGATAGCCACATCCCTAAGTCTAGCCTTCTCATTGTTTAAAGCCATGACCATGTCAAAATTAGGCATAATGGTGAGAATAGTGTTAAAAGAATGCTTAGTGAATTGTCCTCCATTTGTAGAAGAAACCTTTGTGTAGGCCTTGAGAAGCCTTGAACTTAGCACCCACCAAATCCTTATGACTATTCTCCAAAGTCAATTTAAATGTCTTTCCATGAGCAATAAGGCATCTAATGGAATGGGAATGACTCATGGGGAGTCATTTTCCATTAAATTGGAAAAGTAATCAGCCAACCCCAAAGCCACAATAAATGTGGGCTAGAAAAGAGGGGGTGAGAGCCACCTTATTTGAGCAGCTTCTCACACATATAAAGTCGGGCTTCACCAGTTAGAATTACCAAACCCTTAGTTGCAAAACAACTAAGAATGGAAGCCTATTTCTCATATTTTAATTTATTCCTATATATTATATATTAGTTTATTTAAAATTAAAATTCAATCTTCTCATCAAGCTAACCATTAATTAGTTTGTGTGTGTTTATATATATATATCAGACACATAAACACACACACATTCAATGGAAACACCTATTATATTCATAAAAAGAGTATTACATCATCATCTTGAGAGTGATGTGGCCAACGAGGAGTAAACCATCCAAATCATCAACCCACATCACAAAAAAGGGTGAGGCTCTAGCTATCAACACACGACCTTATACATAGGAACAAAATTAGGGAGTAACTAGTATAGAGACCCGTGTACTAGAGTAGGCTAAAAGTAGTATCAAAATTGTTAGGCATCCTTCCCTAATTTGATTACTATATTATACTCTATCTATAATGCATATGATATGTATCACTAGAGGAAGGAACCCACCAAGCACTATGCATTGTCATAAAGGAATGTTCCTAGGAAGAACACCCAAGGCGACAATGACAATGCACATCTCCATCGTGAGATCTCCTCAATGATTTTGTTCAAGGTAGACTCATCCTCCTCATCACTATTTATCCCTTCACTTTGGATATAATTCTTGATCAACCCATCCCCTTTGTTCAACATGAAGCTAAATAGCTTCTTCAAGATGATGTCATTAGAAATTCAAAATGTCTTTTTTAAAGTAAATGAGTTTTTTTTTTAAATTTCTTCTTAGATAAAGAGATAAATTATATTCTTCTTTCTTATGCTATCATTATGATATGCATTCCATTGATGTCATTCAAAATTGAAGTGCTTTTCCTATATGTAATTGAAATTTATTTTATTCTCATATTTTAATTTATTATTATATATTATATACTAAAGTAGCTCATATTTCTAGCTTTGATTGTGTATGTAAGATTTTTATATACTAGCTCACTTAAATTTAAAATTTTTAAACATTACTTAAGGTAGAAACAAGTATTTTTAGTCACTCTCTACTTTTAACTTTATTTTATAATATTCTCTTATCTACTTCAATTTAAATTTTTTAAAACTTGTTCATATATTCTTTTCTTTATGCTCTTTGGATGACCCAATATAATCTGAAATGTTGATTTAAAGACATTTATTCAAATTGAAAAACAACATACAAATTATTTTTTAATTCATTTATTCCTTTTCATCTATAAATATTTGTCTATATTCTACTAACATTTCTCCAATACTCTCCTTTCATTAAAAGCAGTTGTCCGTCATAATCAAAACATCTGTTAATCTTTCAAACTTACAATATTCTCCTCTTTTTAACTTCACCTTATAATATTGGTATTGGCTAAATCGTAAACTAAAAGTTTGAAAAAAAAACTAAGTGTCCCCCTTGGTAAGATTTGCGTTTTAGTTTATGATTTAGACGTAATATTCTCCCTTCCACTTCAATTTAAAGTTTCTGTTTAACTCGTCTTCCTTGTCATAATATAAATGATTATAAATATTTATTCGTACTCTGATGACATTTCTCCAACTCTCTCCACTCATTAATTAAAGGCAGTTAGTCCCTCGTCAGCAGATGATCTGTCAATCTTTCAAACTCCTCTGACAAGGAAGGAATGAATATTAAGAAAAATGAGTAAAATACTTTCCAACTCCAAGGAAGGAATGTTAAAAAACAAACCTCTTTCGTATGCTTTAAAAAGTATGAAACGTTGTAATCTCTTCCAAAATAAGGAAGTGAGGAATATGAATCTGCACATCTCTTTCACCACATTCAATCAAAACTCCTTGAAGTCGCGCCAATTAATAGAGGGCGTATGATTGTTTAGGTGAACCGTTTAAATTTTAATAATAAATATCAAATCGTTGCTTCACTTAAGGCATGTCCCCGTGTAGAGTTGTGGCCTATGATTATAGATAATATTTAGATAAACTAGTAATCGTATATTAGAGTCTTTTTGGTGCATGGAATTAACTTATGCAGCATAGACCTATTTTAGAACAAGTGCCACATAGTGGCTAAGTACTTACCTTTAGTTATAGTAGAAACTAAAGTAGAAATAATAATACATTAAGTTTTTAATTATTATATTTTATATAGTTATAGTAGAAATAATAACTTTTTATAATGATAGTTGAAATTAAACTAAATAATTATTTAAATTTATATTTAGTTTATACTTAATTAAAGTTCAATTAGAAATATAATTAATTCAAATTTTAATTTATATGTAAAATAATTTTTTAATCATTTTATAATTATTGTGGAGGAATAGATTATAAACTTTAAACATTATTTTGGAGGAATAGATTAATATATGATAGATTATAAACTTTGAACATTATTTTGATTTTGGAGGAATAGATTAATTGTGAAAACTGTGATGAAAACATTATATACCTTTAACAAAATAATTAATTCTATATTGTAAAAATATCTAGTTGTAAAAATAGGGATGAAAGAGGAATGCTATCATTAGACAAATAAATGTTAGGAAACTAATTATTTGAAATAGAAAATTGATTCAAGTAAGAATGGAAAAAAATATATATATGCAAATCAATTTAATTTCTTGAGGAATGATATCACTAGACAAATAAATATTAGGAAAATGATTATTTGAAAGAAAATTGATTAAAGTATGTATTTGATTTACAAGAATGAAAAGAAATATATATGCCCATCAATTAATTTCTTGAAACAAGGTATTTTCTTATCATTAACAAATTTTTCAAGATGTTTAATAGAATCCATATCCACACGATTATCTAAATGTTCACATTAAAATATATATGCTTCCTACTTATTGACACTAAAAAATAGTTGAATTTCTTTTCAAGAAATATGTTCCATAATAATGAACTACTTCATTAGATAAAATTAAGAGTGGTCATTAGATTATTAGTCACTAATTTAGGTATAATAATAGTTAGCTTGAAATTATATAAATAAATGAAACTGTGATATTCACAACTTTAAAAATGGAAAGTGTATAAACCAAAGAATTGAGATCCTAGGTTGATTTGACATGCTTCTTGGGGCATGTGTATAGGGAGATCCTAGGTAGCTAGGCTTTGGGTGAGGGGGATGACATGTGTAAAGGGGTAGGCTAAGAGATAGAATAGGCTTAGTTAGGATAGATGTTTGATGTGATTTAAGGTAAGTTAGTATGTAATTTAGAGTAATGATAATAATTAAACTTAGTATTATGTTTTATTAACAATAAGTTTTGATATTGTTTTTAGCAAATGAATTATGGCTATAATTAGGCTTAGGGTGATAATGTAGGCATTTCTACTTGAGCTTGAATATTGACATATAATGTATTTATAATAAGTTGAAATATTGTAGTGAATTAAATAATTCATAATTATTAATTAACTTATTATTATTATTAATTTTATATATATATATATATATATATATATATATATATATATATATATATATATATATATATATATATATATATATATATATATATATATATATATATATATATATATATATATATATATATATATATATATAAATTTAGTTATAAATATGTTTTAGAGGATTAATTAGATTATCCATGTTGATCTCTTATACTTATAAACGTCATTCAATGGTTCCTAGGACTTAGCATATATGGGATTAATACACATTATCTTTATTAATTCAATAACCATAGTAGATAATTGGAATATTACAAATAATAGTTATTAATATATGCCTCGTCATTCAAGTGATTGTTTTATCTCGAAGGTTACAACTTAACTCCTCAAGATCGAAAATCATTATTTAGGGAATAATCTAAGCATTGTTCTTTAAATCCTTAATGACCTATGTGGTTGCTAACACTTCGAACTGTTCGATAATTCGATTAACGAGACCTCCTAGCTTGTAAACCCACTTGGCATATCGTGCTTAGTCTAAGTGTAACTCTAGATTGGACTTATTGTTGATATGTTAGACACAATTATGTAATCGGTGGATTATTAAGTAAAAGAGTTTTTGGTTAGAATGGGTAGGATTGTAAGATGGTAGGTTTTTCTCTTAGATCTGATAAGTTGAGTGTTTTAGTTAATCATAGTTCCGGTTCCCTAAGATGTAATTAATATAAGAGCTATTGATACAGCTTAACCCTTGAGTTATATAGATAGGATATCTTATATCATTGGTAACCCTAGTCAGTTTATGTCTTCAAAAGTATTTCATGATCTGGTTAAGGACCTTGTTTAGCTAATATTTAGATACGAAACATCACATTAACATATGATCCTAGGTTGCATCCTAGACTTGACTCGATAGGGTGACCTATTTATGAATGGTCTAATACTAGTTAAGTCTTTTGTAAAGGGTCACTCCATTAAGACAAGCAGTGGTTATGTTATCCTGATAGAATTCTTGATTAGACCTCGTTGTCAATACCAATTGCTAATCGCGAATCGATCTTTCAGTCCCTATTGAACTTAGGGCAATCCCCTCCGTCTTAATTAAAGTTCCCTTTGTCTTGACTGTATTCTAGTGTCCTTGGAGACCATCTTGGATAACAAATTGTTTAATTGATGTCTTGAGATACGTTGCCAAAGGTTACCCCCATTAATCAGCAACATTGAATTAGACTTAACTAATCATTTTTTTAAAAAAAATTGGTGTGTTTTTAGACTGTTTTGATGGGCATGACACAATCATATTTGAAATAAGTAATTTGTCTAATATATAAAATTAAATAAAGAAAATATTGATAAAATGGCAGTTGCCGAAAAAAAATGAATTGGTTGCCATAGGGTTCACAAAATATTATATTTTACAATGCCATCCGCGTATAAGAGCTCAAATGCAATCACCCAATGAAATGCTAAATAAATAATTTGTAGATATTATAAAGCTAAAAAATTTGCATCTATATACACAAAAATCTAAAATTAATAGTGAAATGTAAAATAGAATTTATTTTCATTGGTGTAGAAGAGTTCATTTAATCACTCGTTAACATCAAAAACTCAAAAAGTCATACAATAGTACTTAGCCTATTTGGACCTGTTTGGTGCACCTAGAATATGACTGAGAATTAATCTATTTTGCTTTTAGATCCCATAATGTGAAATTAAAATAAGGATTATTTTTCATTTTTTAAATTAAAATTTATCATTTTTGTTGATGGTTTTTAAATTAAAATATATATGTATTTCTAACTTACATATTTTTAAATTAAAATATGTATTATTAACTTTAAAAAATTAAGATTATAAAAAAAAATTATATTCTTTCAAATTTTAATTTTTCAACAAGTTGTTTGAAACTACATGATAAAATGAAAAAAATCTAAAAATAAGATATAACTATATTCCAAAATAAATTTAAAAAAAAAATACATATTTTGATAATTACATTGTTTGCATATTTATGAACACAATAGTTTTTTAGATTCAAACATGTAATATTTGATTAAATTCATAGAGATCTAATGTTAAATTGAATCCAAGAAACTACTTGTACTTATTATTATGAACTATAAAAAATTAATTTCTTTTATACATACTTATATCAAACACTTCACTAAACAATATTTTTATCTAGAATATAAAAGTATTCTCAATACATCTATTAACATGCACATTGAACCTTACAATAAAACTGTGTTGGAATCATAGTTTTAGCCATTTGTTGTTGCCTATTGGTGATTCTAAACCTAATTATTCTTGCATTTGTAAGAATCCCCTACATCTTTGCGATTAGGGTTGTCTAATTTGCGAAGAAGGCTCAAATTAACAAAAATTTTAATTATAAGGAGTGTGACGATGATGATGGAGATTGCTCAGTTTGAATCTCAAAACCCTACTGTAGAAGCTGAGAAATGTCTATTTTTGGAGAAGAAGAATCCCCACACCTGTATCTACACAGAACCTAGAGGAATCGGTGGTCACTGGCTTCAAGTCCAATTGCCATATTGCTCCTTGAAAAAATGGCTTTGCTTCCAACCTTTCTTCAAACAAATTAAAATCACATACTTGTGATCCGGGTTGCGATTGACGGAAATGGAAAACCCTACGCACAGACAAGACGAGTTTTTAGATTGTGATGTAATTTTGAATTCTTGAATAGCCTTATTCTGGAATAAAATGAATTCCACCTTTTTTCAAAATTATTTAATCCATGCATTGGCCCAAAAACAAGAATTAATTTTCTAATTGGGGAACTAAGAAAACGGCCACAAACAGTGAATTAGTTTATTCTTGCATTCAATAATGCCTATTCCAGGTTAATTTCATGCACCAAATGTGCCCTTAGTGTGCAATGGGTACACTGAATAGATATGAAAGGTCAACTAAATATTTGTCCTCTTGTCCTTCTCCCCCTCTCATCATCTCTAAATCTCCTTTTCTCTCTATCAAACTATCTCACCATCTATATCTTTTTCTATCTCTTCCTCTTTCATTGACTCTTCTTTATATATTAATCTCTCTCTCTCTCTCTCTCTCTCTCTCTCTCTCTCTCTCTCTCTCTCTCTCTCTCTCTCTATGTTTGACAAAAGTTGTATTGATGATGGGTTATATTTGACCATGTTCCATGTTAAGAACCTTCAAATATGTCAAGTGAGTTGCAATATGCCTATTATGCATTAAATTTGACTAAGATTCACAATCACAAATTTTAAGCTTGTGAAGTGAAGTCTCATATGTTAATTATAGTTTACATTTGATTGCAATCAATTTTTTGCAAATTTAAAGAATGTGTGGTAATTGATGGGTTATATTTGACCATGTTCCATGTTAACAAACCTTTAATGTGCCTATGAGTCGCACTATTCCTATTATTCATTACATTTGGTTGTGACATATAGTTACAAAAATTATATATGTCAAGTAGATTAGTTTTAGTCTAAGAACAATATGGAATACATTTTTTTTAATGTTACTAATATTTATTGCAAGATAAAGAAATAATTTAATATCAAATATTTATTATGTCTATCTATTTATTATTTAATTATAAATATACTATATTATAAAAATATTATTATGATAAGGGGAATACGCCACAACACAACGGTAAGTTGCGAGCCTCTCAATTGGGAGGTCTTGGGTTCAAGTCTTCTTGAGCCCCTTGTTGATCTTGGCTTCGGCCTATTACCTATCCAAAAAAAATAAAAAAATTATTATGATTATCTACTATTATATATATATAATTTTTTTAAAGGATATTGTTAACATGACATTATAGTAATGTATATTTTTATAATAGTTTTTAATATTCTAAATAATATGATTGTATTTAACATATATTATAATATTTTATAATGTAATTATTATAAATATATAAGATAATGTCACAGAATAATATCTATTATGATAATAATTAACAATTGATCTAAGCTAATAATAACTTATTAGTTATACTATAGAATTCAATAATATAATCATTACATATTATTATATATTATAACTTTAATAATTAATTATAATATAATATATAATTATTATATTGAAAGTAAAACAAATAATATTAATAATATTAATTTACCTAATTTATATATTCTAATTTTCAAGAACATTATCATAATCTCCACTTTTGTGCATTGTAGTTGTATTAATTAAGCAAAGAAAACATTATAATGGGGTAATCAAATAATGTGTAATCTCAAACCATAAAGAATAAAATTAATTTGAAAAGACACTAAAAAATGGTAGAATTTCAGTACTAAACAGAAAAGTCAATATTATTCTATACAAATTATTAGAACAAGAACTGACGGTAGGGATATTTTTCATTATTATGAAATAAATAATAAATAACACTTTCTATTGGGTACTTCTCCACTTCATTTGAGTTTAATATTTGATGTTCAAAGACTACATGAACTATATATTCAACTTGATAAGGTGTAAAGCTATTCATCTCTTTGCCTACACCAATTCAACAAAATATCTAATAAACATATATAATTTTGCAAGTGCACCACACTTGCTCTTGAACCACTAGAAACATGAAATGTCCCACAACATTCTAGACCATTGTCAATACCATATTCTAGATCCCCATCATCATATGAAAAGCATGCATTTACTTTATTTGTCAATGTCTACTTTCTTTTCTTTTTGATTGGATGTATTTCGTCATCTACCAAAAAAATATCAGTATTATATGTGATGGATACAACTAAGAGCTCTTAAAGGTGAATGGTTGAGTCCTTAAGAAAATGATGTATTGAATTGGTCATTGATTCTCATGGACACTTGTTAGCTTTGATTGTCGATAAAAAAGGATAATTAAATCTCTCTCTCTCTCTCTCTCTCTCTCTCTCTCTCTCTCTCTCTCTCTCTCTCTCTCTCTCTCTCTCTCTCACTCTCTATGTGTACGTTTACCTCTCTTGCCACTTATCTTCCTATATATCTATCTCCCTCTCATCTCAATATCTTTGCATCTCCATATTTCTTCCTATATCTCTTCTGAGCTATCTCTCTTCTTTATATATTTATATCTTTCACCTCCCTTCTATGCCTCTATCTCTCTCTCTCCTCTCCATATCACTCACAGTGCCCTTGGAAAACATCATTTTTTTTGGAAAAATTGAAGGAATAATGAACCTGTGCACAACAAACAGTGTTTGAGAGGCTTTTTGTCAAATAGTTCATGTGCCTTCTCATGCTTCCACATTTTTCTTACATGTCTGCCAATGCAGTTACAACAACATCTGACAAAAATCCTCTGATCTTAATGCTTTGATGGATGTCCATTCTGTTAGGAATAGTCTCAAGAGATAATTGAGAGGGGGGATGAATTAGTTATCTACAAGTTTCAATTCTTTATCCAATTAAGTATACTTAAACATAAAGCATAAACACAATGAAAGAACACTTGAACACAACACCAATATTTTGGTTACGGGGAAACCCAAATAGGTAAAAACCCCGATGGGAATTGACACCCACTAATAATCTGCACTAGTGTTTTATGATCCTTGTTAGAAGATCCTTAACCCTGTTAGGAGTTGCTTTACAATATATTTAGTACAGTGACCTGGTCAAGGGTCAGACCATGTTAGGATTCTTTTATAATTAACCCTGTTAGGGGTGAGGACACACTATCCCAGAGCACACTGCTCAAAGGGGTGAAGGCTACAACCTTCTGAATAATAGATACACGCTATATCTGGATCTTGGTGAACTGTGCTTTGGCCTGTTGTCTGGATCAGTTCCAATGCATAGCATAAACTCTTTACTTGGTCACATAGACCTTCTAAAGACACCTCAAGGTTGTTGGAAGAGACGGCGTGGGGATTGATAATGTGGATCTCCATGCCGCAACAAAGTATGGTTGTTTGGTAGTTAATGCTCCCACTGCAAATACTGTAGCAGTTGTAGAGCATGGCATAGCTCTTCTTGTGGCCATGGCATGAAATGTGCCCTAGGCCAGCACTTCTATGAAAGAAGGTTAGCTTTAACTTTTTCTTAATTGTTCTATTTAGATGTTTCTTCGTTAACGAAAAAGTATGTACAGGAAATTTGCGTGAAGAAAGATGAATAGTTATAGGTGAGATTTTCTTTTGTTTCAATTAGGACATTTTAGTAAAGCTTTCGATGATTTTGACCAAGATAAAGAGTGAACTGCCTTTAGCCAAAGAAAATTTGTCAAGAAATTTAATAGAAACTTTAGCTTTTGTAATTGCTTCCGCAATGTTTTCTTCATGACAGAGTGGCTTTGTACAAATCGACTAATCTTTTTGTGTGTTAGAGAATTATACAGTCTTTTTATAGATTATTATTTTTGTCATTTAAGTTCTTTTTCTCCCGGATTTAAAACGTGAACTTTTGTGAGAAACTTTAGAAAGATTATGTTATTAAACTTTAGAAAGATTATATTTAGTTTTAAATTTTCTCTTAATTCATTTCAAAAAAATAAAATAGATCTTAGTTTAATTTTAGAATTTGAAATTATTTCTATGGGAAAAAGGAAAAATGAAATAGAAATATATTTTTAATCAAAAAGTGAAATAGAAATGTTGCCTATATATCTAGATTATTTTCTACTTTTTTAGGATAGAAATGACATGCATGCAAAACAAAAAAAAAAAACTAGAATAGAAATATTCCTTACATATCTCGAAAAAATCTAGAAAGATTACATTTAGTTTTAAATTTATTGTTGATTCATTTTAAAAATTTTAAATATAATTTAGTTTGAATTTATAATTTAAAATGATTTGCACGAACAACAAGGAAAAATGAAATAGGAATGTTGCTTATATATCTAGATTATTTTATACTTTTCTTCAATTTTCCAATTATAAGAACATAAATGATATACATGAAAAAAAAAAGAGTATAGAATATAAATGTTCCTCACATATTGAAATATTTTTAGAAAGATTGCATTTATATCTAGATTTAAATTTAAATTTATTTATTTATTGTTTTTTGAAATAGAACATAGTTTAATGTTAGAATCTGAAATGATTTTCATGTGAAAAAGAAAAAGAATAGAAATGTTACCTATATGGTATACAATATAACCATCTATCCACCTACATTATCTATTTACTTACCATCATATTATTCAAATGAAAATTGGTTTGAGATTTTATTAAATTATTGGAATTAGAGCTTAGGATTAGAATTAGGGTTTAGGATTTAGGGTCACGCTTATGGTTAGTATATAAATTTATACTTTTTTTTCAATTTTTCAATTATAAGGATACAAATGATATGCATGCAAAAAAAAGGAATAGAATATAAATGTTCCTTACATATTTAAATATTTTTAGAAAGATTGCATTTATATCTAGATTTAATTTTAAATTTAATTTTTGTTTTTTGAAATAGAACATAGTTTAATTTTAGAATCTGAAATGATTTGCATGTGAAAAAAGAAAAAGAATGGAAATGTTACCTAGATGGTATACAATATAACCATTTATCCACCTAAATTATCTATTTACTTACCACCATATTATTCAAATGAAAATTGGTTTGAGATTTTATTTAATTATTGGAATTAGATTTTAGGGTTAGAATTAGGGTTTAGGATTTAGGGTCAAGATTATGATTAGTATAAGGGCTACATTATGGTTAGTATTGTAGTGAATAAATTTAGGTTTATTTGTTATGGTTGTAATAAAGTTAGTCTTAGGATTATGGTTAGACTAAGATTTTACACCATCGTTAGTATTATGGTTGGAATAAAGTTAGTCTTAAGATTATGGTTAGACTAAGATTTTACACCATGGTTAGTATTATGGTTATTAGGGTTAGGGTTAGGGTTAGGATTGGGGTTGTGATTAGGTCCATATATAAAATTAGGGTTATGATTCAATGTAGAATTAATATTAGAGTTGACTTGGTATTATACCCCTAACCCTAATTACACCCTAACTCTTAATAAAATATATTACACCCTTACCCTAACCTAATACTAAACCATAACCCTAATTATTTCTCTAACCTAAGAATGATGCTAAACCCAGCTTTATCACTAACCTAAACCCTAACCATGATGTAAACCCTCACCTCAACTCTAAAACCCTTACCATAGAGTATGTATTAGTGTTATTAACATACTCAACATATACTCTATAATCTCATTGTATTAACGTACTCAAAATATAACACTAAATCCTAACCCTAACCCTAATTCTAATTGTGACCCTAACATAATCCTCATGCTGATATTAAACCCTAACCCTAATCATAATAAAAAACCAAAAAAAACCTAACCCTAATGCTAACCCTACTCGTGATATAAACCTTAACCTTCAATATGAACCCTAATTATAACCCTAATCAGATTAATTTAAACAATGTTTTATGCACGATGCGACTGCTACTAGGTAATATAGACTATATATTTAAAATACACAGAGATGCATCAAAGCGTTCAATTTTTTCATCATTCACCTTTAATATAGAGAAAAAATTGAATGCCTCGATGCATCTCGGCGTATTTTAAATATAGAGTCTATATTAGCTAGTAAATATTTATTCGTACTCTGATGACATTTCTCCAACTCTCTCCACTCATTAAAAGCAGTTTGTCCATCGTCATCAGATGATCTGTCAGTCTTTCAAACTCCTCTAACAAGGAAGGAATGAATATAAAAAATAGATGAGTCAAAGACTTTCCAAATCCTATGACCAAGGAAAGAATGTTAAAAAACCAACCTCGGAGTCTTTCCAACTTCTATGAAGAATATAAAAAGTAAAAGGAAGTGATTTATTCCATAGACTTCGGAGTGCACTTATACCTTTCGTACACTATTTCTAATAGGGAAATTTACGCAGCTCTGGCCCCTTTCCTTTCAATGCGTAAATGAGGGCGTAGAGGAGAAAAAATGATAGATTTTATTTTAATTAAAAAATCATAAAATTTATTCAAAGAGTAAGATAGATTAACCGTTCAACAAAAAAATATATTAAATAATAGATTAATTATATTAAGAATTAGATGTTAACTTAATACATTTTAAGATGTGTTCGAACTATGGCAGTTCGGTTATCTTGGAAGTACAATAGTTCAATTATTTTTGAGATGACAGATTTATGATTATAAAATTATTTGAATAACTATTAAAACATTTGAAATCATTTTATCTATTGTGATATTGCTATTAGGATTCAATGGTGTAATTTTTTTAGTCAAAATCATTAACCCATGTTTCAGGAGTAGTGGTTCATAAGAACCCATCTCTCATGAGAATGAATGGAACACTTAACACTCATTGCCTCTAGGTGACGCTCACGGAGGTCACCCATCCCAGTACTATTCGAGCTCGAGCTTGCTAATTAACTACAGAGTTTCCTCCATGGTTAAGCCCACTCCTCTAGCAACCCCATTTGCAAACCCTTCAACAAGTGGTGTATCTTGTGAACCATTCATTAGAAAGCCCCTTAAGCTCATGAATTGATAAGTAGGAGATAGTTTCTGAGATGGGTGAACTTTGGAGAAGTCTCTATGTTGTCTCATTTTCTACTATTCACTCTCACAACCTATTAATTTTTGCCCCTTATCACCATAAAAGGAAGTCATATTTTATTAATTAAACTTAACAAATAGAAACTAATTACTTTATATAATTAAAATAAATAATTATTGTTTTCTAGAAAGGTAAACAATTTGGTTGAGGAGTCGGAAGTCGGAGCCATCCTAATATAGGACCTCATCCCCATTTAAACATTCAACAATAACATTCCTACGAAATTTGAACATTAATAACAAAAACAACACAACTAAATCATCACAATACACCAATTCTACAAATAAATAAATAAACATTTACCTACAAAATAACTCAAAATTATTTACTACAGAGGACAAGATTCCTATGTACATCGGGCGAAGGCTTTTGAGTTACTGCTCAAAAAGAATGACCTCACTGTGATGATGTTTGTAACCCCCGTGTTATATTCTCTCTTCTTTCCATGGTGAACAACTGTTAAATGCTGAGCAATTGAAATCTTTTCAAGCTTTCGCTTTATTCTAGTCTTATATCACAAGTCTTTTATGAGAACTATAAATAGTTGATTGGGTCAAGCTTTCCTAGCATACCGGTTAAGAGTCATTCTAGTCTACGAGTCGAAATCTGTCCTGCTTTCCCAGAATACCAGTTAGTAGTCATTCTAGTCTATGAGTCTCAGAGGTTTGCAATTATTTGAATATGCTCTGCTCATGCGCTTCGTGCGATCCTGAGTAACAGAAAAAATAGTTGCCTTCTGGATTCTTTCTGTCATCAACTTCTGCAGCTGTTTCGTCATAGTGGTCAGTCTAGTTTTTTGAGAAATAGAGCTGTGCAAGTATTTGAATATGCTCTACTCATGCGCTTCGACCGATCTTGAGTAACAGAAAAAATACTGCTATTAGTATTGTAATATTGTGTTTTTCAAGTCACAACCATTGCATTGTCAACCTCCACCGCTTCTTCGTCCATCCTAAGCCATTCCTAAATCTCTTCATCAAAGTAGCATCCATTTATACTGCGATTTTCTTCTAGCAATCATACTGTACTGCTGTGTCTCTGTGTAATCTGCTCTTAATCTCCCCTGCCTTCTCCATGTCTGCCTCTGCTAGAACTGTTCAAACTGTCGAAGGTGAAGGTGGTAATCTGCTCTTAATCTCCCCGGCCTTCTCCATGTCTGCCTCTGCTATTACTGTTCAAACTGTCGAAGGTGAAGGTGGTAATCTGCTCTTAAACTCCCCGGCCTTCTCCATGTCTGCCTCTGCTAGTACCGTTCAAACTGTCGAAGGTGAAGGTGATAATCTGTTTAGGGTTATGCGTATTGTCCCTGACATGCAAGATTACGGCGTTGTTGAAAGGATTCAGCTTGCGCAAGATGAAGTTATACGCCTCTGTAATAAGCTTGCGTCCTCTTCTGCCTTCATTTCCTCAGATGAGCCCCCGCGGGCTCATATCAATTTCAATTCACTCAATCAACAATGCTTATCGGCGGTCGGGTTCTATGGAGATAAGAACATGATCACACGCACTTTCCGCAAGGAAAGTCTTGTGGATCGTTCTGTTCTTGCTAAGATGGAACGAAGACTGCTCGAACCGGGATTCTACGTCAGTACTCTTCCTGGTAAGGAAAGATGCGCAATACTTTTTTACTGGCATGAAGGTGAGCAATTGAAGCAAGCTTCTAGAAAGGATTTGTCTTGCAATTTCATAAGATACCTGGTTGAACTATGTGATAGTGTATATGTTTGTGTGGAAGAGAGCTATCGCTTTGAAGCTCTGGCTGCTTCTGCACTAGAGAGCACTAGCTCAAAAACAAAGCGCACCAAAAGGATTCAAGCCTCCAGTGTGAAGAACTCTGAGAATGATGTAAAGCTCTTGTCTAGTTATGATCTGAGAATTGCCGGAGGAGCGTATAGTGAGAAGTCTTCATTAGAGGCGAGTGAAAATGTTCAGAATGCCAATAATTATTATGGAACAGCAGTGTTCTGCGAAGGGTATCAGCACTGTTGTTTCCTGACAACAGAGAAGAGCGGTCCAAGGAAGTATACAAAAGTAGAAGAGCTGTCTGTAAAAGCTTCTGTGTTTGTTGATATGCTCAAAAGCTGGTCGTCGGCGTCAAATGTTGATTACTCCAGACTGAGTAACGAGCAATTCGTATTTCTCCAGGAAATTTGTAACACTTCACAATTTGAGAAGTTTGAGAGATGTGTTCTCAAGGTTATTCCAGAATTCTGCCCGCGCGTTCTCCTTTTTGTGGGCGGCGAGAGTAGTGAGAGAAAACTGGAGCAAAATCTATGCTCTGATGCCGGCAGACTTAAGCAACTGCATGAAGAACTCTCAGCTATTTTCACAGGGAAGGATGGGAAACTGCTGCTGCTGCTCGGATCCGACGTCAAGTTCATTTCTAGCGACGGTGAGCATGTGCTTACTGTTGGATGTGGTATCCTGGGTCAAGGAAAGCAGACCTCGCCTTTTATCTCTTATGGACAAGAAGTAGATGCCAAATGCTCCAGACATTGTTCCTGCTCCTCAAAGATCGATGGAATGGCAACGTTTCTGAAATCTGAAAACGGCAAGGAGGACTTCCCACTCTCAGGTGAGGTTGTTAAAATTGTATTCTCTCCTGTTAGTACTGCTGAATCATCTTCTGAGAAGGAAATTAAAGGGAAGATCCAGATAGAGAAAATCTATTATTCTGCAATCCGTAGTTGGGTAGAGAGCAGGGTTCCTACTGAATTAAAAAACCTCGAAACAAATTTAGTTTTCACTGCCTTCTTGTTGGCTTCTGACAAGTGTCTAGCTCAAACCTTTATCCAAACAGATTTGACAATCCAAAACATGCAAATTCAGCTTCCCATTTTCCAGGGTCTGTTTGAGAAGTTCGTAAGTGTCCACTTCGAGCAGTCCGAATTCCATTTAAAGACCCTCTTATCTAATAACACTCTGAAAACCGTTTGTTGTAATGTCTATAAGGCCAGTGAGTCCAAGTTTCGTGAAAACATAAAAGAGTTGTGGACTCTTTTGTTTAGGAAGGGGGAAAGTTTGGTCAAATGTCGACTCGGAGATGGAGAGCATGAGTTTGTGCAGAATCTCAAGAAGGAGGTGTCAGTTACCAGGCATCTTGAGAAAGTTACTGTTCGATGTGAGAAACGTCAATCTTTGGCCGGGCAGAGTTCACAGGCCGAAATAAAGTTGTTGAATGTGAAGATGTCAATTGTGGAGGAACATCCGTTCCACATTGTTTATAAAGTATGTGAGTTGAAAAAAGACGTATCTGAGGCTAGTAGCAACTCCAACCGTCCAATTGTCCTGACATGTGGAGAATCAGCAGAGCTAGTGACCATTAATCCTCATGAAAGATTACATAAAGTTGTCATCCTCAAATCCCGAGAGCTGATTGTCTTTGTTCACAGTTGTAGAGATTCCTCTCTGTATGTGTACCGTTGTCCCAATTTCGGTGTCAACATAAATATGGATAAGCCTGTTCATGTGTTCAGGAGGGGATTCGATTTGGTGGCTGTCGATGAAGCTACCAGATCTATCGCTCTATATGAAAAAGAGAAATCAAAGATTTTAGTGTATATGTTTGATGAGTCTTTTAGCAATGTCTATTGGAGTGGAGTGGAGGTCAATCTGGAATCATTCAATGGGAGCAAGTCCATTGTATGGATGCATTTTATTCCGGGGAAAATGGAGCTTCTCTTGGTTGATGACACCAACAGAGCAAGGGTAGCTGAAATCCATGAGAAGCCTTTGATGAAGGCAAAGCATATTTCTCTTCCTTCCCAGAAGCACTCTTTGAGAGCATGCGTCTCCGATGATGGCTATTTCTTTCTCGTTTTCAGGCGGTTCCAAAGTCAGACTGAGCATAATAATCTTTGTCCTGAAAGCGTACTTGATGTTTATGTTTTGGGTGATATCATGAGCCATTTGAAAACAATCCCTTTGAGTTTGAATGCAAGAGAATGCAGAATTTCTGATTTCGAACAATTTGGGGTGAAATTTATAAACTTCGGATCACAAACTCTGCTTTTGCTATATGCTCCTGGTATTATCTTCTCCCATGTTCTGAAATATTCTTTAGGTCAGATTAAAGCTCTTGAAGATGAAACACAAATTGATGTGTCGTGCCGGTATCTGGGTTACATATATCACATATTTGACAAGTTTGCAACATCACCTAAGTTGTTTCCAGATGCTAAGAAGCATATGACATTCAATGTGGCAGTGGAAGGTAGCGGATCAGATCGCCGCAATAGTGAGGCGTGTCTCAAGTATTCAAAAGCACTTATTGAAGAACTCAAGGTTGGAAAAGATAAAGATTTTTCAAGCATGAAGATTCAATTTAAAGTGGACAATGTAGAGACTTACACAATTTCAGCTGCAGCAGAGCAGGAGACAGAGGTGAGAATGGCAACGTGGATTCGAAAGCTTATTTGCCTTGTTCCCATCCAAATAGCTCGTGTAAAAAACAATGCAATGGTAGCTGTCAAGGATGGACTTGAAATGCTTCGTGATGTTAGCTACGAGGACAGCGCATCACTTGCTGATTGCATGCGCTTTGGGTTCTATGATGCTGTCATTAGCAGCTGGGAGGACAAAATCAAAGTCATATCTTCCATGGGAAAGCGAAGTAGCGGGAAGTCATATCTGCTAAATCATCTGTCAGGGTCTCTTTTTGATGTTGCAGGTGGCAGGTGCAGAGATGGAGTGTGGATGACTGTTGTAACGGGTGAAGATGGAGATAGCAGTTGCTTGTATGTGCTCTTAGACTTCGAGGGGCTTGGTAGCCTTGAGAGAAGTGAACAAGAGGATATGCTTCTCTCTGTTTTGAATGCCTCCGTCACCAACATCACAATATTCAACAAAAAGGTATGTCATCTTTCTAAACAAAGACTTGTTTACAGCTTTTGCTAAATCCTGGTCAAATAATGTGTGAGAAGATGTATGTATATATATTTTTTTATTTTTTAATTATCATTATTAAAATTGTTTTTTCTTTATCTATTATGATCACACAAAGTCTATTATCTTGGTTACAAAGATTTTTTTCCTATGTATTATGGTTACAAAAATTTCTTTGTTAACAAATCACCTTTATTGTTTTGGTCAACAAAAATTCTTATTGTCTTCTTGTTAAGATTTTGGATCACATTCACTATCTTGTCACTCAAATTTTCATTTTCTTAATTGCCAAATTAACTTCATTTTAATACCTATAAAAAATCTTCGTGTATTTGTAAGTAAATCACCTCCATTATCCTAGCTGTGAAACATTATCTTAGGACTCAAAACTATTCCTCCTTTACCTGTCATGCATACAAAAAATTCTATTTTCTTAATTGTCAAATTACCTTCATTTTAATGGCTATCGAAAATCCTTACATATTGGTGAGTAAATCACCTCCATTATCTTAATTGTGAAACTCATTAATATCATTATCTTAGGAACCAAAATTATTCCTCTTCTACATGTCATACATACAAACAATTCTATTTTCTTAATTGCTAAATCACCTTCATTTAAATGGCTATCAATAGTGTTTATGCATTGATAAGTAAATCACCTCCATTATCCTAGTTGTAAAACTTGTTAATGTCTTTATTATCAAAACATAGACCATATCCATCATCCTAACTACAAAATTTTCTTATTATCTTGATTACCAAATTTTTTGTATACCTATCAAAATAACCATCCCTTATCTAAAGTAGGAATCATTTAAAGCTTTTGAAAGTTTCTCCTTTCTCAATCCTTCAAAATTGTTTATCCTCTACCCTCTTATTTAAACTAATAAATTTTAAACCTTAAAAAAATATTGATTTAACTTCTATAGTACAAATGTTGGATTAATATGTTAATTTTTTTAGTTTCCATTCAAACATCTTTGGAATGCAATATAAATTTGAATCTTTCAATAATATATACACGAAAAGAAAACATTATGATACCAATTTATGATTTATGTACCTCTAAAGATTTTCAATCTCTTTAATCATCAGCTCATTGATTACTTAGTTGCAATAAATATGCTAAAATTTATATAAACAATAGCAACCAATAGATAGAATAGTGTACAATAGAAAGTTTTTAGAACAAATTTGATATTGATTTCAAGCAAACTTTAATATTTTGAAATAGATTTCAATGCCTTTAATTACTTACAATACAACATAGCAATAAAACCTTATACTTGAATGATAAACCAACAATTTTCAATACCAATTTAAACTTCTCAGCAGATTTCAATCGGGCAATTTTTCACTGTTTTTTCTCTCAATCGCCTTACATTTCGAAAGTCAATCAAATTTCCAAGCTTATAAGATGTAGATTCAGTGATTTGAAAACCATTCCAATTCTTCGTGTTAATGTGTCATGAATTGTTTAACTCTAGCCAATGTCAACATCACAGATGGGTGATCTATCAAGAAGTCCTTGTGCTTCACATCTGTAAGCATCACCTAGATGCAATGAGTGCTAAGTGTTCCAATCATTCTCATGCGAGATGGGTTCTTCTGAACCGCTACTCATGAAACATGGATCAATGAATTTGACTCAAAAAACTACACACTTGAATCCTAATAACAATATCACAATTTGACTTGTGGAAAAAATCTCCTACTTACCAATATCAACATATCTTACCCAACTATTATATAAAATTTATTTTATAGAAAAAAAATATATAATTTTTTAAAACTTTCATACTATTATATAAATCAAATTAAATAGAAAAAAAAATTATAAATAAAAATAATAATACTGTAAAAGATAAGTCTAAGTATATTATTGACTAGTTAAAATACTTCCACTATTCAACTTCTACAATTACATATTAAAAAAAATTGTCTATTACTGAGACAATGCATTACTACTAAAACATAAATACTTAATTACTGACTGAATAATACCTATAATGTTTCTAACAACTTGCTTTTTATAATTGCAAACTTTCATTTGACATGACAGGATTTTCACCTAGATAAGGACACAGAATCTGCTTTCAGCCGGTTCCAGTGTGGGATCCACTTACTCAAGCAGGACAAGCAGTTAGATAGGGGTCTATTCTACATTGCCATCAAGGATGTGGGCAATTCTGATGTGGAAAATCTTATCCAAGAATTCTCTGACAAGATTTCGAAAATGTCTCATGGAAAGGTAGAGATTGCCGCTATGGCTCCTTACAATAAATCTGAGTATTATAAAGAGAGCTTGACTGGGCTAGCAGAAACAGTAGCAGAAAGAGTCGATTTTTGCTATGATAATGGATTCGCTTTTTTGAGGGACCTCAAGCTTATTATGGCTCAAATTACATTCAAAGACTGGACTCCTATTTGCAGCAAGCGACTTGCTGTAACAGTTGATATTCCGAGGAGAAACCTTCAACCTTGGGCTCTGTTGCCAGAAACATAGATCTTGGGATAAAAGTATCTTGTGTAACATGTTGCAAGAATCTGTGGCGTCCACTTGAACTCTGTGATTTTGAAACAGGGGAAAAAAATTATACACACAAACACACTTATCTTTATTGATTGCAGGGTATATTACTGATAATGGCAAAGAAAGGAGGCGTAAACTTGGAGAACGCATTAGATGAGATTCAGTTGGCCCGTAGTCTCAAAACATAAGTTGCCCGTATCAGCTAGTGCGCATATGTAATCAGCAGTTTAGTTATATGTTTTGAACTCCGATGTTTTGATAGGGTATTATTAGTATGTCTTGGGCTTTGTAGGTTGCTTTCATTTCCATTAATCATCTTTTGTGTAGAGCACTGTAATGCTATATTTTTAACCTTTTATAGCGTGTGTAACTACAAGATTTGCCATCTTCGTTTTGTTTTAACTGAGATACAATAATGGGATTGGTTCTATCTTTATGTTTGTCAGTTTGTAGAAAAATGGGGCACTGGCAATCATGCATACAGGATGTATTGAACGGGCTCATTGTATGGTATTTCTGCCCCTAAAGGTTGACCTAAGTCTACATCTAGTGATTGTTAATCTTTTGGTTTCGGTTTGATTATTTAAAATTCAAAGAAGCAAAGTATAGTTGCTCTTGTTTCTACATAAAGAATATGTTGTTGCTATCATTTCAGCAAATATACAAGCATTGTGACTCAGAAATGTTTTAGAAGAAATGAGAGAGAAATAAATTCAACTTATAGTAATTTTATTTTGTAACATGAGTACTATCAAGTTAGCCAAGTATATAGTCTATCATAGTAAGATAAAACACTTTGATTTGAATCAATTTTATTTTGGGTTTATTTGTTTGCTGGAATTAGACTGTAATTGAGATTGTCAAATCTCAGAATTGATATTTTTCGATGTTTGTGTTCAAAATATGAAACAGGAATAGAAATTTGTTAATTCCCATTTACCCCCAAAACCAGCATTTGAATCTTTCATCAATTCCAATTCCACTTAAATGAGATTGGGGTAAAGAAAAATTTATAATATTTTGAAATCCTTATTAACTGCAACTAAAACGCATACTCTCATTATGAATTACAGGTGAATTTCGGGTGCACCAAACAGTTTCAGCCATATCCCAAAAACCATTTTTTGGATTTATAACTTCCATAATTGTCAAATACTGGAATTTGACAATTCCAATGTTATTTAATTCCAGCACCCAAACAGACCCTTTAAATGTTTTGTAGAAAAGAAATAGAAATGAATCAAAGCAGCACCCCAGAACAAATAACAGCTATCTTCACTGAGGCAGCTACAAAGATCCAATTTTTCACACTTTTGAGATCAGATTGTGAGCCCTCTTAGATGCAGGATCATTATGTTCTACCATGACATTGAGAGTTCTGCCATCCAATTATATCTTGCAAACGGTCATGCAAATCATCTTCAAATTTATTTTTTAGATAGTTAATGTTTGGAGATAATTTTCTTTAGTTTACTTTTGGATCAGTCATCAAGCTGAGCGAATAATGCATGATTATGCAAGTTTAGTCCCTTCCTTTCAGACTAGGAACTGTTTTCTTAGAGGCAGCGAATCAACTTCATGCATGTAAAATATTCTATATAGCAACTGCCTCACTGTTATACGTAGACCAGAATAAAGCATCTAAGCTCTTGAACTGTCCTCATATCAACACTTTCAAATTGAACTGTCCCATTCGACAATCTGTTTACAAATTCATGAACCTACTCAACAAACCCTTATAGTAGCTCCTCTTACAAGTTGCACATACATATTCAATAAATTCACTCACACTTAACCCTCAGGTCCTAGTGCAAACTGCCTCCCTCTGACGAATCTGTCTACACACTCATAATCAACCCACTCTGATACTACTGATGTATGAATATGTAAACCCCCTCAATAACCCCTGAAACACACTTCAAATACTCAAAGCAATCCGATTTACTACAACAAATAAGATAAATTCAACATCAAAAGTATGCAAGCAGAGCTAGAGAAAAATCTTATTGAAACACTTGCAATATCATTGCGCAACAATATGATTAGATTAAAGAATTCACTTCATATAATTGTTAGCTGCATTTCCATCTATGAAGTAAATTCCTCAATAATGTGTAAAATTAACAAATTATAAAAATATATATATTATTTTTGTTCTGTTTCACCATCATCAATGGCAAAACCTTTCCTCGGGTTTTCCTCTATTTCACAACCTATTAAATTTAGAACTCTTCATAACTATAGTTTAGCAGAAAACTGTAACAAATTTTCACTTCCCTTCCCAGGGTTTGGAATTTATGAAAAAAGAGAGAGGAAGTCTGCATATCCTAAAATAATGTTATGTATGGCTTCTAACACGGATAATATGATATACAATAGTATAAACAAAATACATTCTTTTCATTTTGAGTGAAAACTATGAAAAGAGAGAGAGAGGAAGTCTGCATATCCCAAAATACTGTTAAGTATGACTTCTAACACGGATAAATATGACATAAAATACTATTAACAGAATACACATTCTCACATCCTGCATTCCAGAGATTTGTTTCCTGATTCGTTGGCTCTTTCCTTGTTGAATTGAACAGCTGCATTATTCAAAATCACAATATACTGATCAAACACGCATCACATTGACTTTGGCTCATCAAATCCGGGTTGAGATAGAATTAAGAAGCCTCTCATTTTCTACAATGGATTCTAGTTCCTTCACCACTATATCCATGCTGGGTCGATTTTCTGGCAGTTCCTCTACACAACACAAGGAGAAATTTAAGAGATTTTCAAATCCTGTTAAGTGCATAGACTGCTTTAAAACTGGGTCCATTAATTCATGTCGAAAGCCTCTGATTCCTTGTAATTCCAAGACCGCTTTGACCTCTTGAACCAAATTTTTACCCCTTTCAATTGGGGGACGTGCAGTAATAAGCTCAAGCAATACAACACCAAAACTATAGACATCACTCTTCTCTGTAAGCTTTAGTGTCATGTAGTACTCTGGATCCAAGTAGCCCTGAAAGAAGATCAATATTCTTCATTGGTCAGATATCATATTTGGGTATCGATTTCATGGAACATTCAACAATTTATTCCGTGGTCCATCTTCCTTTAGAATGCATTCAACGCATCAGAGATTTCTACAGCTTAACTCATTGAAAATGACATTAAGAGGAAATAATTTAATAAATGAACCATTATATTTTGATATTGCTATTAGGATTTAATCGTATGGTTTCAAGTCATACTCATCGACTCATGTTTCATGAGTAGTGGTTCATAAGAACCGTAATTCATAAAAGTGAATGGTACACTTATCATATTGCATCTAGATGATGCTCAGAGAGATAAAACATTTGGCGCTTAGCACGGAGTATACTTTACACTCTATTTGATATTGTTATTAAAATTTATTTATGTGGTTTCAAGTCATACTCATTGACCCATGTTTCATGAGTAGTGGTTCATAAGAACCCATAACTCATAAGAATGAATGGCACACTTAGCACTCATTGCGTCTAGATGATGCTCAGAGAGATGAAGCATTTGGTACTTAGCACTGAATATACTTTGCATTCTATGAAGATCACTAGAATTAAATGAGTGCTAAGTGTACTATTCATTCTCATAAGAAATGAGTACTTGTGAAATACTACTCATGAAAAATAGCTCAATGAATTTGACTCGAAAACTACAAAATTAAGTAAAATATATATCCTACTTATCAACTATTACATCGTATGAAATAAGAAGAACTTGAATCCAGAACCTTCTCTTTACTGTTGAAGTGTACTAACAACTACACTTACTGGACGCTCTTTTGTCAGCCTATCATCAATCCAGATGTAGCTTATTTAAAAACTCCCACAACATGTGTTTGAGACTCCTAATTTGTTCTAATATCACATATTGAATTACAGTTCATATTGAATCTACAATTACATTTGCTACTACAATATTCCACCGCCAACTGAACTAATGACTACTCTTTCACCCGCCCATCACCGAACTGAATGTGACTAATTTCCAACATACAGGACATTGATGGTTACATACATGGAATAACTGCATCTTCCTTTCAGGTTACTTGTCCTAGCTATTCTTCAACAGCATTTGATTTCCAAAATTACAGTACAGAAATAGTTAAGCAAAAGCCTTACCATTGTTCCTTTTACTTGAGTTGTTACATGACTTTGACCTCCAGCACGCTCACCGCCATCTGAAACAACTTTAGAAATACCAAAGTCCGCAACCTTGGCAACTAACCTTTCATCTAGCAATATATTGGTGGACTTCACATCTCTATGTATTATGGGTGGATTCGCAAATTCGTGGAGATAGTTTAAACCCTTGGCGGCTCCCAATGCTATAAGAATTCTTCTTTTCCAATCCAGCCGAATACCAGTTTGGCCTGTTAACATCCCCAACATAATCTGATTAGCATAAAAGGCTTTTAATTCTAATATCATTTTTATCAACAATTTGGGGAAAGTCAGGTAAGCAATATGTCAACATCATACCATGGATACTTTCTCTGAGAGTTCCATTTGATATAAATTCATACACTAGCATCTGTTCCTCTTTGTCAAAAGAAAATCCAAGCAATCCCACAATGTTTCTATGATGCACTCGTGATAACAATTCTATCTCGTTCTTAAATTGTTTTCGATCTTTCAGAGATGCTTGATTGGCCCTTTTTATAGCCACCATTTCACCTCCGCTCAGAACCCCTTTATAAACCTGATTTAACATCAGAAACAGAGATTTTAAGGCCTAATTTATTCATGAGCTTTTGATTGATGAGGAGGTTAAAATCTGAGTTTAACATTTCGACCATAGGCATATAAATACAAAGAAGTTGGCTAGTCTGTGTACAGCTGTTTTTAATATTTACCTTTGCCTAGTAATCTTCTCTATATTTTATGCAAAACAAGTGTAGGTGAAACACAGTAGTGAAATAAAAAATGAAAAAGCTTTCCATAAGATCACAAGTATAGAGAGCAGTTTTGTCCAATTATTCTTTTTGAGGTCCAAGTCCCTGAAAAATAATTCCGAGTCCAGAGAAGGCCATCGTTGGAAAGCTCGAGAAAATAAACAGGTCTTACCCTATTATGTTTGGAAATGCATGCACCTACATCTAAAACCAGGAATATCATTATGCCAATTTGTGATATATTTAATACAAATAGCTCTGTTTTGTTTCAGACAGTTGCTCTGTTTGAACTTTTTGGATGTGATTCTTTTCATCCATTTTTTAAAATATATAATTATATTTTATAAATTCATTAAAATAGAACAGATGAACATAAGCGATTAGTATATCAAGAATGTCATTCAACTCAGGAAAAGGGTCAGCAAGAGATTGAAAATAGGAAACTAATGAGGTAGATTTGCCTAACAAACCATTAGACATCACGGACTTGGTACAAAAAAATAAGGTAACAAAGAAGCAATGACAGGATCTTGGTGAGAAGATGAGATTCTAATGATATGAGATCAACCATATATTCAACTGCACAGAATAACATTTCATCTCTGAGAATAATTCCATCAATTGAACCAAGAATTCATGCTAAAATCTACTCAGAAGAGAGTATATCACATTTTCTTTGCAAGGAGAAATTGAAGATGAGATGCATGTGGTATTGCTTGTCCCAGACACAAGTAGGAAATACAGGAAAGTTATTGTGAGTTATTGTTTGTACTTTTTGAATTTGATTGTGTGAGAAATTTATAATTATCAATATTTCAGGTCACATTCTGTGATCCATCATCTTATATCTCCTTGAAATTTCTTTCATCTGATAAAAATTTCTCACACAATCAAATCTAAAAACTACAAATGATGTTCATCTAGATTTTGGAAATCTAATATCATTTACATTAAGAATGTTTTTTAAAACCAAATCACTGACACATGGCTGGCGGTGACCTAAGCTTAAACATGTGTAACCTTTTGTACTCTGTCCCGTAAGGTTCCATGTCTATATTTATGCATTTTATTCACAAAATGGACCTTACCATTATGAGTTTTTAAAGGGTTGTGCTAGTGACAGGAAAATATAAGACAGACCAGATTCCTTGTAGCTTACCTTGCCATATGCCCCTGAACCAATTTCATTCATCTCAGCAAATCTATTTGTAGCTTTTTCTAGCTCCATATAAGAAAACATTCTCGCACCTTTGAGGTTTGGAACACTAGTACCTTGTTCTTCATTGGATTCCCAGCCAGCTGAAACAGCTCCCATGTACAAGTTATAGGACTAGTTCTGTACTTAAAAACTAAATTGTTAAACAAACGTTAAATGATATACAAATTTAGAGGGCATGCTATACCAAAAGGTTTCGGCGTTTCAATTTTCTCATCGGTCCTTCTTTTCTGCATCAAGGCATAAAACCCCATACAAGAAATTGCCATAATTAATACAGCTGCTGCAATCGATATAGCAATTATTGTAGTCGACCTCAGGCCGTTGGATTGCACTGAATTACCTGGTATTAACCATTCAAACTCAAAGTAAGAAGTAAGAAGTAAGAAATGACAGACACGACATGAATTTTATTATAGCTAACTATAAACTCAGTAGTTCGTAGGATATACTTACCAACGAAATATGTATTGCCTATGAAATAAGTAGTTCCAAATGAACTTGGAGCTTTATAGTTTTGGCTACCCATCATGAAACCTGTTCCAATAATCTCTGCTCGTCTAAAAACAGTATTATTAACAGGAAAAATCTGCACCTCAGTGTTTAAATAGTTCTGGTTGTCGAAATTGAGTGACCGAACAAAGACTGAATCAGCACCCAGCTTTGTCTGCAGTGAGCTTTCTAACTCCTTGAATCTCAAAACATTGCTCAGATCTGAAAATGAGGGAGCCCTGAATTTCAATGTGCCCTCATATGGTTTCTGGCATTGGCAGGTCCTAGGATTTGGTTTGGAATCTGCAGAGCATATTTTGTCTCTGCATTGTGTCAAAGGAGTTGAATAGGAATGACCTTGATGATAAAGTTCACATGCTGAAGTGTTCCACAGGAGGCCTGATTCAAGGTTGCAAGCTGGATTTCCCACAAGCCTGCAACTTCAGATTTGCAATCATTAAAACATTCTTCAATGTTTTAATTATAAATACATTAGACAAAAAAACATCAGTCATTGTACTTTGTAATCCACAAGCTAAACGTACCTTACGGTAATGGCTTTTGGGAGTTGAGCTCTAATGATTTTGTTGTTCTCAAGATCTATCAAGACCAGGCTCTGACTAACATTGCTTGTTACTTTAAATGTCCCATTCAAAGCGTTATCCCGAAAATTCCTAAAATATTGTTCATAACAATCTTTAGCAATTGAATTAATGATTCTGATTATAGTATAATGAAATATGTTTTGACGCTCACAAGGTCTCAAGAAGGGGCAGCTCAAGAATCTTGTGGTATATCTCTCCTGTGAGACTTAAATTTTCCATTGCTCTGAGGAAAAATCAGGAACAAATAAAAACATAGATTATATCATTTGTGGTAGATTCAGTAAAAATAATGGACTAGGCATCTATACAATAAAACAAACCTACATTGTTGTTAACTGTTGTAAAGAAGCCAACCATGGAGGAACTTCCAAGGGATCAAAAGAATTGTTGCTCAAATCTCTGGTAAGAATGATCATTAGTCTACTAGTGTGAGCCTATTAAGCTTTCAAGCAAGATTGTCGCTTAAAAACAACTTACAAGTACTGAAGGCGGGTCAAACTGGACAAGTCAGGTACAGGACCATTCAATTTGTTGTTTGATAAATGCCTGATGACAGAAAGAACCCAAGATATTAGTTTGATAAAATACCACTACAATGGAAACTCAAAGGAACTAAAACCTTTCAGCAATACCTAAAACCTTAGCTGAAGTGTCATTATTTATACACAGTGCATTAGAGAATCGCTAATTAATGATCAATATCAAGACTCTTGTTTTTGCAAATCAGTATTTCAGATATCATGGTGACAGACTGTGATTTGTCTAACTTTGAATTTTTTATACAAATGGTACTTTGACAATAAGTCAGGTATGTGATGGGAATTTTTTTGGATCCACCTGTCTAGTTTTGAGTAAATCTAAATTAATCCATATTTTGTAGGCAGTGGCTCTTACAAATGCATCATTTATAAGAATTGGCTCTTTATAAATTTAGATGGTGCACATAAAAATAAAAAACATAGAACTTGGAGTTTATTCATCTTTAAAATATTCTAATTCAAACATTCTTAAATATTGAGTTTACTGCACAATTAAGCTTGTTTCACTTGCTGTTTCGTTTCTGTATTTGTCTTGGAAATTAGTAGTACAAATATCTCTTAGTTTGAAAAATAAGAAAGAACAGATAATTAAAAGTTTGATCTTTATCAATGTATAAATAAGAAATTAGCAATAATAACACAAGATATCCCATTCATAAATCTTCTTTTGATTTTATTTTAGAAGCCTTATTTATTTGTAGAGAAAATTCTCTATTAAAAATCATATTTATCAATTAATTTAAAAATCAGAATATAACTGTTTTTAATTTTCAATTAATTGTGATTAAAAAATACAGTCAACATCGGATTCTGATCCCTAAATAGACATCACTTCTGAAGAATTCTGAAGTGGAAAGAGAGATCTATGACATGTCGTACTTATGTATAAAACATAACCAGCCTTTTGAAACGTGATAGTTGAGAATCCCTCAGCATAATTGAAGCAGGACAATAATATCTTAATAGTGGTCCCTATCTTATAACTAGTGGGGGTCAACTGTTTGGGGAGGATAAACAACATCTGTTAGCTGTGATATTTATTGCTAGCTGTGATATTTATTGTTGTGCATTGTCAATCCATCTTTTGATTTGTTTCTCCACTATTAATGGAATTAATAGCTAGCTTATCTAACAAGCTACACCACTTTCTAATAAAGAAAAGAGAAGGCCCATCTTAGTACAAACGATCTTAACACTCTGACCAGCAATGAAGTATCCAGAACAGTGCCACAACATCTCTTCGGTGGGATATTTGTTGTGCATTGTTAATATGTTTTGATTTGTTTCTCCACTATTAATGCAATTAATAGTTCACTTATGTAAAAGCCTACTCCACTTTCTAGTAAAGAAAAGAGAGGCCCACCTTAGTAGCCCAAATGATCTTAGGACTCTGACCAGCAATAAAGTATCCAGAACAGTGCCAGCAGAGACCAAAAAGGACAGGGCTTTAGATTTTATGTTACTTGTCTAAAGCATGAAGGGCCCATAATTCATAAATAAAGTGCAACTAGCAAATATATGAGTATGTGCTGGATTGGAAAAGGCTTAATTTCTTAATAATAATGAAAGTAACTTCCTTTATTAAGGATATGTAGTGATGGGTAAATCATGTCATTGCAGTTCTTGTCATCAAGATTCAATTTTATATTAAAATTCTGAAGCTGAATGTTCATATTTGAAATGTAAATTCCTATCTTACCAGTTCATAACTGGGATCAAACACATTTACTAACATTTCAAAACATTAAACAGCCCAAAACTGACTTAAACACTTCTTCCCAGTGGTGTGCCATTTTGATTCTTACCTGATACTTCCTATCACCTCAGAAAGAGAAACAAGATAAAAATAACTGTACGAGATTGAAGATTCCTTACAGTTCCAAAACGTTTCTCAAATTCCTCATGTTGGAAGGAATTGAACCATTAAGAAAATTCCTATCAAGCCTCCTGTAAATGACAAGAGATGACCAGCCTAATGTTATAGATTCTCTATAGGTTGGAGACAATTGTATAGGTCAATAAGTTTAGAGTTTTTGTATACTCACAACACCTCCAATGATTCCACCAGTTCCAAAGTAGAGGGTATTTCTCCTGTGAAAGAATTTCCATCTAGCAGTCTGCCCACAATAGCAGCAACCAGCATTTATACAATTACAATAAATTAGATTTTTAATATCCTCCATGAGAAGAATTTAAAACTTTTCATTTTAATTTACTCACAGGTGAACTAGCTTCATCGTGGAATGAAAAAGGCCTGGTGAAATTGTGCCCGTTAATTTGTTCCTGTTAAAGTGACTTCATACCCAAGAAAGAACAAGAAAAAATTTCCATTTTCAATCATATTATTTTTCGACTAAGCAAAAATTTGTCTTTAGTGGCTTAAAACTATGCTGCAAAGGCAAAAACACATACAAGTGTTTTGCATCATGCAGTTTGTCTAGTCCATTCTCATCTACATTCGAGACTGGAAGAGAGCCAGTAAGCTGATTATCAGCAAGATCCAGCCAGTGGAGTTGTGATAAATTACCCAGGTTAGGAGGAATAGGGCCAGTAAAACCATTTGAATTCAAGGCTCTGAGTTCAGTACCAGAAACATTAATCAAGTACTTGATAACACTAATAAAGGATCAAATGAAAGTATAGAACATTGGAGAGAAAATTCAATACAAGAACTTTTAACCCCATAAGGATAATCTTACAAAAAGTTAAGATTTAACAGATTCCCCAACTCATTTGGAATTTGTCCTGAGAAACTACATCCAATCATCAACCTGGACATTACAAGAAGTCATTAGCCTCTCAAAAAGAGCATGTTCTAAGCTTTTTCTGATGTTGAACCTATCTCAGATTATTTGTGAAGTCCAATGAGATTACTGATGTATAAGTTACACTGCCTTACAAGATTTTCAGATTAATCAAATTCCCCAAGCTGCTGGGAATGGATCCAGTCAAGCCCTTATTGTATGATATATCCCTGCAGTGCCCATATAAAGATTATCTACAAAATCATCCAGTGCAATTTATGATGCCTTTGTGATCCAAATGACAAACGTGTTAGTTTGGTCATGCATTGAAATATATGGGACATACAATGTTCGAAGTCCACTAAGAAAACCAATTGCAGTTGGAAGAATTCCCCTAAGTCCCATTGTTGATAATTTCCTGGACCAAAAACTCAAATTTATCAGAAATGCTGGGAGCTATAAAAATTAAATTAGTTCAACATTGATTTGGTTACATAGAGAAGCCTTACAATGAGGTTACTTGTGAGTTGGTGCAGTTAATCCCATCCCATTGAAACCCACATGGATCTGAAGCTCTCCAATTGGGTGGCACTGTGCCTTTCCATTCCAATTTCAGCTTGTTAAGATTAACCACTGCAATATTAAGAGAGGGAAACCATCAATACATGCTATGTAAACTTCCATCAACGCAAAATATTTAAAGTCTTTATTTAAGCTGATGTTTCTCCCCTTTTTCCGAATTGAAAAAAGGGCATGTTTTACTTACAATCTTCATTATTTGTGAGGCTTTCAACACCACCCCAACTTACACAACAGACAACCAGAAAAAGGAAAGAAGAAATCAGAAGTTGGGTATCCATGTTTTCCAGAGTTCAAAAGCCTGAGCATTTGGAAACTTAAATGAAACTAGGCTAGCGAAAGCCCAAACCAACCAGAAGTGGGAAGAGATTAGTGAGAGGGAGACGAAGTCGTTGTAGGAGTCGAAGTAGGTGAGTTGTAGTACTAGACCAGTTAATGTCTCATTACTGTCTGAAAAGTTACCATTTCAGAGAACTTTATTAGCACTCACGATTTCTGCTTGAAATTTGTTTTTCCAAAATAAAATTCAAACCTTTTCCTGCTTAATGTATTCTATCAAGGGAAAAAATATTAAATCGATTTTTTTTTATCGATGCACAAATTTATTATTTCCGTTCAATTTCCCTTGAATTGTAAATAAGAACAGACAGAATCTGATTTTACATATTAAATACCATGATCAACCGCTGGATACATTTATTAGAATGTTGGTCAACAATTTAGAGTTGTCATGCTTACAGCGCACTGGATCAGGTCTAAAATTGTACAAATTTCTTCAAATTCTAAAACTACAAGTACAGGAAAGAGTAAATAGGTACATGATGAAAATGGGATTCTTGGTACAAAAATAGAGGAGATTAAATCTACTTTTCAACAGTAATATGAACATCTTCTTATAGGATGTTCAATGGCAAAACGGAAAGATCACATTTCAAATGAAGGTGGTTGAGTATAGGGGAGAGGGACCAATAGTTGTAAGGGGTCTTATAGTCATGAGGTCATTAGTGAATATATTATCCAGTCTTACACCACATTTTTACTAGATATTGTGATTAAATAATTTAAATGTAAATAAAAAAAATTTAAATGTTGATAAAAAATGAACCAATACTTGAACACATGAGAATTTATAAATGTTATATTAAAATAACATAAACATGTGAAATAGATAATTTTTTGTCTCAAATAATATATCATACTTATCTATCATATGTGTGTCAATTAAAAAATAATATGCCCACTTAATAAAATAAGATGCTCACTTAAACAAGTATTGTTATCTTATTGCACAAATACTATTATGATGTGTACAACTATTGGGGTAGCAATGTCTATGCATTAGAATATTTCATGTTAATAATTGGTTTTATCACAAATATAAAAGGTGAACACAACCAAAATGCCTTGTATTTTCCCATGAAATGTGTGAGATTGTCAAAAAGTTTTAGTGTTCAACTATTGGTCCCTTTGTGTTCGATATAGGTTGTATTTTATATAATAATGTGTTATTTTTATAACAACAAATAATTTTTTCGCGTTGAAGCATTGGTCCTTTTGTGTTGGATTTAAAAGTTAGATATAACAAATATTTATGATTACTAATAGGTATATGGTCCATTTAAGTTGCATATATGTCATATTTTGTATAGAAATACAATCACCATCTAATAACCAATGATATTTTTAAATTCAAATACTAGAGATTTTTAGATTAAGTTTTGGTCAAATCTGTAAAAAGCTAATTTTTGTACACGTTTAACTAGGCATGCTATTTAAACAAGTTGTGTGATGAGCCACACCTTCAAACCTTAGTTATAGGTAGTTAAGTGTCCGTTTTACATTTCTAAAAAAAAATGGTCTTACAATATTCCATGCAACGACTACATGTTGACGAAGTTAGCCCTCGCGACTATTGGTCCCTCTCCCCTAGTCGGTTCTTAGATGGTGAGCTTTCTATTGAAGACCTTGAACGGGTTGTTTTTAAATGTCCCTTCATAAAAGTCAGGGATATGATGGGTTCTCAATTGATTTTATTGATTTTTATCAAATGATGTTGTCATATATCGGAATATTTATGCCGAAGGCGTTTCTTATATGAAATGCATCCTCATGGGTTAATTACATCGGTGTTTGTTATTGTTGGATAGGCATGCAAGATGATTCAAGTGTTTGCTGCCCTTGATATTTACATTAAAAGTTATTTCATAATTATATATCTGAAGATAGAAATAATTTTTTTTCGTAAAACATTGTTTTGGTGATAAGACCCTTAAAAGTAATTGTGGGTAAGGCTTTAACAAATTAATGATTCTTTGTCAAATCAGGGGTTCAAACTCCACTTTACGTAAGAATAAATATCTTGAAGATAAATAGTAGGGCAGGGTTTTAGTAACAACACTTTATTTTAAGAATGAAGTCCTCTTAATTATTATTGTGCTTTGCCATTTTCCATTTAGTTTGCACGATAGCCAATTAAACCATAATCAGAACATTCCATTCAGCCCTTGCATCAAACCAAGGTTCATTTTGACTTTTTAGCGATCATGACAATTGTCAACAAAACGTGATTCTGTGCAGCCTGTCTTTCAGTCACTTTTGGCAACTCACTGTTTTACACTACCATCTGACATCATAGCAAGACACGTGGCGCAAAGGCGTCATCCCGCGAAGAGTAAACAGTTTGCAAGTTCTGATTAAGGTTTCACACCTACCGTTAGATGCGTGTAAAGATGTATCTCTCGATTGTTGTAATGTACTGCAACCCTAGCGACATCTGAGATCATCTTGAGACACGTCCCACTAACATCTGACATAATTGAAAGACACGTGGTGCAAAGGCGTAATCTCGTGATGAATAAACTCCTTCTAAGTTGTGATTAAGGTTTCCCAGCTACCAATCGAATCATACAATCTCGTTACATTGTATTTTCAGCCTCACTACACTTGATTATTTTGGCGGATACTTGTGTAGATGTATGCCTTTACCATTGGAACGAAGTTGGGTCCCACTAACATTTGACATAATTGAAAGACACGTGGTGCAAAAGTGTAATCCCACCATGAATAAAGTCCTTGTAAGTTCTGCTTAAGGTTTCACACCTACCGTCAGATTATATGCAATCGTACGATCCCATTACATTGTATTTTTGGCCCTACTACACCTGATTGTTTTTGGATTTGCAATTATTGTTCCTTTGTGCACGATAGTGATTGAATAATTGAAGTGTAACATTTTATAATACAAATGGTACATTCGAAAATGAATGAGATGGTATTTTAAGTACAAATAATACATGTGAAAATGATTCAAATGATATTTTAATGTCTATTAAATGGTTCTGTATAAAATGATTCCAATTACATATGTTTTTAATGACATATCAACTAATAAATATTAAATAGTTCTGATATATCTTTGTAATCACTTTTATAGATATGTACGCCACCATTAGTAATGGTTAAATATGAATGTCTTTTGGGTATTGACATTTCTAGCACTTTGATGATTCACAACGACTATTTATTGCATATCAATTAATACTCATCCTCAGTGTTTCTGCAGTTTTGCCTTGTATACCTGACAGTTGTTGAATATGCATTAAATTACATTCAATGTTAGAAGTTTTTGTTGGTAAGAATCTCTTCTTTTTCTCTTCATCATGGCCGCCTTATTTCACCGCCATCATAGCCTATATAAGAATTGTTCTAGAAATAGTTTACTAAACCAATGACATCTTTTACATAAGCATCTATATAGATTTCAATTATACATTTCCGTGACCATCAAGGCATTTCAACTTGTTCATTAGGAGTGCATTGTTAACACAAGTTATTTTAATTACATTTTTTCCACTTCTACGTTTTCTACGATTCTTATATTTTATCAATTTATATTTCTTGATCCTGCATATATTTTTAAAATGTTAAAGATTTGATAACAGTCTAGATATTATTTTACAGAATAACAATTTGGAAGTGAATAAGTTATTTGTATGGTCTCAACATTGGACAAGTTATTTGTCTCAGAAAATGATCTCTACACATTTGTTTTCAGGTTGTGAAAATGACAAATATAGTGTAAATATTTATGATATACTTTCGATTACTGACATCATACTATCTATCATTAATTAGGCAACAAAAATGGCCTTACTAACAACGGGAGCAATTAGTCAGATAATGGATGGTATATCTATCATGGAACAATACATTTCAAAATTATATCAATACATTGTATTGAACAACAACATTGTGCAAGTACGAAATACCATATCAAACTTTCTGATGTTGTGCACACACACTTTGCCCTCCTTCCGGAATAATTTAACCCACTTGTAGTGGAACAGGATTTAGTTAAAGGTTCTATTGTTTGCATCAAAGAATACTCTTGCAAGCTACTCCATAATTTCATGTATGACAATTATCTTGCTATATTATATAGTACTTATGAAAATCTCATTATAAAACTTTACTAAATATGTATTTTCTTTATACTTGCAGGGCTATCCTAATTGATAATTTGTATGTAGTCTCAAATAATGGAGACATTATTAGGTCTCCAGTACCTATGCTACAAGGAACTAGACAGATAGCATCGTCTAGCACTCATAATGTTTTAGATGCTTCTTCATCTAACATAATTCTCATTAAACTTCTGACCCCATACCACAAGTTTTGGTCTATTGAGGGTTGAGCCTTACAAAAATCACTTATCCATTGTTTCAAAAAAGTGTCTAAATAGGGTAAAGTATTCGATTTCAACTTAATAGACAAAGAAGGATCTGGAATACATGTGACATGTTTCAATGAATTGGTTGATAAATTCTATGATGTTATTCAATCAAATAATCTTTACCTGATTTCTAATGGGTCTGTAAAAGTTGCAAACACCAAATTTACTACTTCTACCAATCCGTATGAAATAGTTCTCCAAACTTCATCAAAAATCATACCTTCAACATGTCTCCAATCTACAGTTCCCAAACATAATTACCATATCAAAAGCATTGAATCTCTGGAAACTTTTCCTGTTGATTCTCTTATAGATGTCATCGGAGTTGTTGTTTCTATCAATCCTACAAGTACCATTCAAAAAAGAATGGTATTGAAATAAATAAATAAATGTAATACAAGAATCAAAGATATGTCTGGCTACTCTATTGATGTGATTCTGCGGGGTCATCATTGTGAAAATGAAGGAAATGAAATCCTTAATTTATTCAAGGAAGGTAAAACAACTATTCTTTTAATTAAATATGGTCATTTTCTTTCATGGTCTAGTAAGTCCTTGGATACTGTTTTCTCAACTACTATTGTAGTCAATCCAAATTTAACTGAGGCTACTGCTCTGTTGACATGGTGTACATAAATAGGAGAAGATCAATCTTCCATTTTTCTAACTAAAGAGAAAAAAGCAGTTCCAAAATTTACAAATCCACAAACAATGTCTTCCATTTGTAAAAAAGGCTTTCATTCCATGGTTCATGTTTTGTGTCAGAAAAATATCTAGACTCAATTTGGATAAATTTTATTATCTTTCATGTCCACGAATGGTGGATGCAAAAAAGTGTAAAAAAAAGTTACTCGGAATCATGCAGGCACATATGAATGTCTAAAATGTTGTGTTGATATCCCAGTATGTGATTTCAGCTACATGCTTAAAATGGACTTGCAAAATACATCAAGAGAACTTCGCAATGTTACTACCTTTGAAGGCCCGACAAATGCTTTGTTGGGTGTTCCTGCAAAAGATTTTTAGCTTCTTCTTGCTGAACTTGGTGCAGATAAACAACTTTTGGATAATATTTATGAATCCCAATTTGTATTTGATCTAAGTATCAAAACATCTATCTTTGGTGGTCAAGAAACTCAAAGCATAGTTGTTCTGGCTTTGAAGCTTGCTTAAGAGCATACTTTACCTATAATATTGAGCATATGTATACTCACATGTTTTTGTACATATATGTATATTTGAGAATATAATGTTTAATTTTCATACTATGCAATACATAAATGTTTTCATATCTATTCATACAATGTAATACATGAATACTAGATTTCTTTTAATATATATTCTTTTGTTTAATATTACAATTTGTTATCATTTGATATGTATATACAAAAATACTGTCATATATTATGTACAAATTCGCTATTTACTTTATGTTAATATATAATGCATAAAGAGTATAAGCAAACAATATTTCCAAATTTACCATGACATCTTTTAGATTACATTTCGATGTCACAATATTGTTTTTAATTTTACAATTTTCAAATATCTCAGATATATAGAGAGGACTATGTACATGCAGTCATGGATGATGAAAATAATCAAAGAGAAGCTAAGCGCAATCACAGAAATGAGATGTAGAGAGCAAGATATCATGTAAAAAAAATAGTTATTAACAAAAAAAATGAGAAGCCTCTCAAAATATTGAACTTGCATTATCCACATCTAATGTACTTTGTTCCAACACGTCACCTCAATCACAAACAGTTCAGCTTCCAAATTTATATCCCCTAACAAATTATATTATTTCAAATCCTTCCTTATTACAGATTGAAATGCTTGATTATGATGTAGAACATACAACATCCATTAATACAGTTGAACATATTGTTTGTCCACCTTTCTGTCAAAATTATTACAATGCTAGAAAAGAATTATGTACAAAGATAGATGTTATTTCAAACTTTATGAAGTGTTCTATTTGTATGGAAATATATCCTAGAATTAAAATATGAATGTCAGATAAAAATTTAATATGCTATAGATACAGTTCTAAAAAAGATGGCCATCAGTTCTCAAAATGGAACAATATGGATCCAAGTGAACAACCACTATGGTTGAAAATATTAACACAAATTGAATAGATGCTGATAGCAAGAATAAGTCATATCTTGCAAGTTACATATGCAAAAGGTGGTCAACTAAAATACAGTGGTCACACTATTTGTTTTCCTCAAGATGTCTCCACAATCACATCATTGTTGCCTAGACGTATAGATGCATTGGATATAATCATTGTTAACAAAGAGAGTATAGGTAATCAAAAATATAGTTTTTATGTTAGTAGAAGTCATGTTTATGAAGCTTTGAAATATAAAACATCCAATGACCTGTACTATAGAGATGTACAATTAGATGAAAATTATCTAGCATCATTGTCCTTACAATCTACTGATATTTGAGACCTTCTTTTTAATATAGTGGAAAATAGTCATCTTATTGAAGACAACTCCTCCATGTTATATGTAATAGAAGAAGATGCATTTGATGACATTATAGAAATTAACAGCTCATTTATTTGCAATCTACCTGCACCACATAGAGAAATGCAAGAAATATGGTCTTTATTGCATTTAGGTGAAGGTCAAACAATAAAGTGTATTGCATGGCCTCCCATCTCACCTTCTCCTATAAATGAATACACCACTGAAGGATTATTTGTGATGGCATTCCCAACTTTGTTTCGCAAAGGAATGGTTGCATTCAAACATCCATGTATCAAAGAAGTCAAGCTCCACGATTATGCTCTTCACCTTCTATGATACTATGATAACAGATTTGGGCATGTCGACACCTAAAAATCCTTTAGAAAATAAAAGTATTTTTATTTTCCAAAAACCCCTAATGACAACATCATTTGTTAATTAATTAATTATTTAATTTATTTATTTATTATTATGCCATTAAACCCTCCTATTTTAATTAAACGTCTTTAATTAAAGAATCTCTCCCCAAATCATTTAAATCAAGTTTGAGTCATTTTCCCCTATTTATTAATTATTAATTGATAAATTGACCAAAAATTCATTTAAATAAATAAAATATTTATTTAAATCTTAAAACCTTATAAATCTTCTAGAAATCCCTAACCTCTTCTAGAATTTCCTAATCTCACCCTAAACTTGATTAAAAAGTGATTCGTACCATTTTTAGCATAACCCTTCAAACTTTGACTTTGGGTCAAAACCCCTCATAAATGCTTCTTACATCCTCATTAATGACTCTTACAAGCTATTAATGAAGCCCATGTCTCTTCTTCCACTCGTATTCCCCTTGCACACTTCCCTAGTGTTACTCACACATGTGTGAGCAACCTTAACCAAGGTTAGACCTTACCATTGTATGTGGTGGAATGGGGACCTCAAATCCAACTACACACGCAACATAGTCATTACTCACATGATCGAATTACGAGAGAGAGTATGAATTACTCAATCTGAAATTCATGGTGATGCGACCTGTTGCCTCCTATATAGACAGGGTGTTTAATTGCTCTCAGATTGGAGAGCCAACAACCATAAGACCGATTCTACAATGGAGGATTTTCAAAAGCTATGATGATAAACAAAAACTAAATTACACTAGAATGAATGCAATTTAATCTAAGAGCTTTAAAAAAGATATGATATTAATCTAAATAGCTTGAAAGGAAATATGAAGTGTAGATTATTCTAAAGTACTTGAAAGAAATACAAGATTAGATTAAACTATGAACAAATAAGCCAAACTAAGTATATGAATATGCAATATTAACTAAATGAAGATTATACTAAAATGCAATAAAAGCTTGGAATTAATGAAATTGAGATACAAAAATACTATAGTTTAGTTACTCTCAAAAATTGCCTTTCTTGAATGAAGAAACGAGGTTCATTAAATAAAAAAGCTTGGGAAGAGAATGAAGGGGTTCTTGATTTGAAACTCCTGACCCTTCATTTCCATTTTGAGACAAAAAAGCATTGAATTACTTAATTAAAAGAATGGAATTTGCCACATAGGGGACTTTTAAAATATCTTGAATTATTAATTCAAAAATGAGTGTCCATTCAAATAACAAGTAATTATTAATTCCTTTTTATGGGTAATTAGCTAAAGGATGTATATTTTAATTTAATTCCAAGTACTTAGGACTTTAGGATTAAATTAATTTATCATAGGGGTAATTTAGCTAATAAAAGTTGAAGACTTTGGGAATTAATTTTAATATTTGATTAATGTAATTAGGGTTTTTGAAATTGACATCAAGTCGAATTAAGTCAATCGGGAGAGAGAAAATTGCCTAAAAAATTAGGACTTTGGAGATGTAAAATTGACAAAAATGCACCAAAATTGATTGAATTTATTAGGTGCCAATTTCAGGGTATTACATTTGCCCCTCTTTGAATTGATGTGCAAACAATGCGTTGATTCAAAGAATAGCCTGAAGTGACAGATGACAAGAAATTCAGGAGTCTAGGTTAGGTTGCCAAGACACCGAAGAGATCAAAGCATGATTTTCTGAAGTCTAAGTTAGATTGCAAAGACAATGGTCTCGAGAGAAGACAAGAATCGGGGTTAGATTGCCCCAATGCCCAGAATGAGATTCAGATGCAAACTTAGGACTGTCTCCAGAATCAGGGTTAAATTGCCCCAATACGAAGCTCAGCCCTCCGAGACCCGAGTTAGATTGCCCAGATAATGGTCTAAGAGAGATTTCGAGAGCCATCTTCAGAACGAAGCTTGACTCCCAAGAATTAGGGTTAGATTGCCCTAATACCTAAAAGATTTTGAGAACCATCTCCAGAACGAAGCTTGATTCCCGAGGATCTAAGTTAGGTTTCTCAGATACCTAAAAGATAGATGACCAGATAGCAAGATGCGAGGCACCGAGATGCCCCTAGCAATGAGAACTAATGATTCAAATTAGACTGATTCAAGAATTGTTTTGATGAGATTCAAATGATGCAATCATCTTGCCCCCTTGGGAGCGAAATCGAAAGATGACATAAGAAGGACGATTGACATCAAGGGATTGCAAAGCAGAAGCAATTAGACTAGATTCAAGAAACTGCAGAAGCAAATCGGAGTAAAGCAGAGGTCCTATTGACCAAGTTTGATCATAGTTGACCAAAGTTGACTTTGATGAAAAGAGCAAAGATCTTGAGAACATGATGCAAAGATGAGGGTTTGGCAAGAAGATGACACCAGAAGGCTGATTGCACAAGTGTCCAATCCCAAAAGGATCCCAAAATTTAAAATGCAATTTCAAGCTATCTAGAGATGTCAGATTTTGATTTTGATCCTAAAAATGGATTCAGAGCAGTCGATTTAGCCAAGGGTGTAATTTTTGCGCAAAACGAAGCACTTTTGAAAATTAGGTCAAAAGCTATATAAGGCCTAGAGGGGTCATTTTCAATTCATTATTCACCTTTGTCTTCTTGTGATTTTGAGCTCTGAGAGAGAAATGGAGGGTCTTCCACTGCATACACACTGATTTGAGCGCTCTCGATGACACGCCCGACCAGCGGAGTATGACGCACCTGTAAGTAGTTGATAAACCTCCTTGTATTTCAATTTGTACTGCTTTTTAGGTCAATTTAGGGTAGATTTGACAACTTTAGGAGCATGTTCTTCCAATCTTGCGAGAGGAAGTAGTTTCCTCACGCTGGCCTAGGTCTCCCTTTGCGTGAGGAAGTAGTTTCCTCACATCAGTTAGGTCTTCTTTGCGCGGGCTCTATCTTGAAGCTTGCACGAGCTGAAAGGTCATCCCATGCAAGATTGTAGCAGTTTGTGCAAGGTCGATTCCTATCTCGCGCAAGGAAACAGTTTTCTTGTGCGAAAAGTTGTTGCACAGTTTGAAGTCTTTTGCCAAAATTTATCAAATTTGCGTGAAATCAGCCAAGTATAGCATCATAGAGCCATGTCTAGGATATATGTCTTGTTGCATTTGTTGTTGTTGTGTTGAAAACCACCATATCGAGATACTGATCAAATGTCATCTCTTGCTTTGCAGGTTGACTTCCCTGATGTCACCTTCAGGATGCACCATCCTGTGATCACCACCCTAGTGCAGAGACTGATAGATGCAGAGAGTGCTCATATTGAGGTACTCGGTATGGGATTCTTGCATGATTTACCCAACATTCGGGTAAATCACAGTCTTCTTGGTGCATTGGTAGAGCATTTCCATTCGGAGATGAATACTTTTCACTTTTCGATGGGGGAGATGACAGTGACTCCCGAGTATGTATACAGGATCCTGCAGATACTAGTCCATGGTGCTCGAGTGGAGTACGAGACACAACCATGGCAGGGTACAGTGGCCTTGAGGATGATCTTCAAGGATGATCTAGTGATGGGTCAGGCCATCTCCCCGGATGATTTGATCAGCAGGCATGACGACGCTCATCCATTTGTCATTATTCTTACTATGTTTCTGAGCTACTACCTTGTTCCAAATCAAGGTCAACATGGTCTAGAGTGCGGCTGGGGCACGATGCTACAGAGGATGTTGGAGAGACCAGCCGTCAGGTTCAGGTGGGGAGTGTATGTTAGCCCACATGTATCATGAGATGCATGAGATAGTATATTGTGGTGTGAGGACGATGGCGGCAGGAGTCTTTGTTCTTCAGATCTGGCCCTGGGAGCATCTCCCCGTTTGTAGGCTGATTTATCATGACACGCAGCAGCAGCTTGAGCCGTATATTTACAAGTATGTAGGTCTGATGACCTAGCCTCTGCTAGGTAAGATGAAGCAGTGGAGAAGACAGCTGGACAACATGGCAACTGTAGTATGGAGACCTTGGGTGGCTACTGATCCATGGGATGATGCTCAGAGAGAGCTATCACATATGTTTGTATATCATCCACTGATTGGACGTAGTGTCACCATCATTGAGTGATTCCTTGTTACATGTGTCCTACATCAGTTTGGTAGGCAACGGGACATATCATAGGAGTACTGCCCCTATGCCCGCTTCTCTGATGAGGAGAAGAAGGGGTGGCATGCTAGATTGGATCCAGGGTGGTGTGCTATAGAGGCACACATTCCAGCCATGCGATGGGATTACATGGTGGGTGTTACCAATGCAAGGGTGACACCTGCATTCAGGGATCAATTGATTGCACGTCCTCATTCAAGGTTCATAGATCTAGTTGGTATGGGGGCACAACAGCAGCAGGCACCAGATTAGCAACCACCAACCCAACATCCACCAATTTAGCCAGCTACATAGCAGGGACAACAGCAGCAGAGAGTACTGAGACCCTGAGCCAAACTGATTAGCATCCCTACTAGGATGATGGGTTCAGATGCAGGAGCTGGGAGTACTGGGGCCTAGAAGAGATCCACCTGGCAGCGGACAGGTGATACATCGCAGTAGGCACCACCAGATGATGATATTGATATGCTTGACATTCTGGCAAGGGTAGGTTCATCACAGCTGCAAGAGACTCTCAGAAAGAACTAGGAGAGGGTACGATAAGTCCAGCGAGAGCATGATGACTATCACACTTGAGTCATCAGGGAGGAGACCTGAGTAGTTGATAGGGATGCCAAGATCAGGTAGCTGTGGGAGGAGCTAGCATGATCAAGGATTGAGACCAGATATGAGGCTACTCAGGCAGCATATTACTATGTATCTTACTACGGGGTCGTTCCAGATCTGTTGGAGCAGGTACCACCTTTTGTTGATTATGCTGGAGCTCCATAGGCACCTCCACAGCAGTCGATGCCCCTTCCCCAGAGGCCATTGCCACCACCTCCTCCAGGTGGTGCAGGACCTAGCTAGCACTTTGATATACTTGTACATTGTAGCCCATTTTTGATGTTGTGCTTGAGTAGCACCTTCTCTTTTGTACATGACATTATTTGAGATATATATATATATATATATATATATATATATGAGATCGACAGTTGGATATCATTGTATTGGTTGTTATATTGCTTTGATATTGATGGTTATGAGATGTTTTTATATGCTTAGATGTATGGATCAAAATGTATGAAATGCACATGTTTCCCTTTTATGAATATGAATATGCACATGGTTATTTTTATGATGATGCAATGTGAAATGCAGTGATAGATGGATAGAATGTATGCATATGTGTAATGTATGATTTGAGTTATGTTTATAATGGATGCACATGTAAATGAATATGCAAATGGATGCAAATGGAAATGCAATGGATATGGTACTAATCATCTCATGCAGGATTGTCAAAATATATGACAGGTACTAATCAAAAGATTATGTGCCGAAGATCGAGATCGAAGATCGGACACTTATGCAGCCAAGATGAAATCGGGACAAAAGATGAGAACCTTTGATGAACAGAAAGAAATTAAGAGAGTAACAAGATATCGTCTCAAATCCAAGCTTAGAATGAAAGAATGCAAACCTAAGCTAAAATGCAAGCCTAGAATGAAAATGCAAACCCAGAATGAAAATGCAAGCCCTAGAACTTGGTTGTTGGACTCACCGTATTTATCATCATCAAGTTCATTTAAGCAAAGGAAAATTGCAAGATGTCATACAATTCTCACTAATATTGCAATTATGAGAATATGAATGTGACATAAGTCTTAGATTTGTCGGAATGAGGCGTAAGCATTAAGGCACAAGAAGCCATAATGACCTGAACACCTATTCCTTTTGATTTAGCAAGTTAACATAAGCATTAAAGAACAATTGCTAGAATGACCTGAATGTTGCTTGTGGACAAACACACTAGACATGCGAGAGTTCCTTCTTTTGCCAAAGAGTGCTCCCAGTGACCCTTATGTTCACTTAGCAGGACGATCATTAGCAATTTTACTTGTAGCAGAAAGAAGTCACTCAAAACAGACAAGGAGAAGAACCAACCTTAACAAAGCATCCATATAAAAGGAGTCAAGGTATGCATGGCCATCCAATACGAGATGAAGGCCCTTACAGACAGACACCCTCTTAGATAGATTCTTTGGATCATTGGAACTAAACCAACAAACAGAAAGAAAAGAAAAGATCATGCCCCCAGTCTTCGCATTTCTCAGTCAAGAAAGACATCTTAGATTCACTCGAGGAGAAATGATAAAGCAAACAAACAAACAAGCAAAGGAAAAGCTCAACATGCTTCAGAGGAACACAATATCAGTTTTCAATTTCAGTTTATGTTTGTGTTCAAGTGAATTGAAGTCGAATTGGAAGCGAACAACATTTGAAGCCTCAACATGATAGCGACAACAGGCAGACGCAGTGAGAACCACTAGTGATTGTCGTGAGAGACAAAGTCTCAAGAAGATATCAGAGCGCAGACCAAGTATCAGCAAGTGAATGCAGTGAGAACCACTGGTGATCGATACAAGGAAGATTCTCAAAAGAGAGAATAAAATGTGAGTGAAACATCAGCAGGCAAACACGGTGAGGACCACTAGTGACTGATGTAAGGAAGAGATCCCAAAAGAGAGAGGTTCGAATGAGAGGTCAGTATCAGTAGGCAGGCACAGTGAGAGCCACTGACAACCAATACATGAGAGATTCTCAAGGAGAGAAATCTCAAAAATAGCTAGGCATCAACAGGAAGACACAACGTGAACTGCTGGTGATCGATGCACAAATAAAACTTCCAAAAGTGATAGGACAATGCCCCCCTAGACCAGGAAGATGCCCCCAAGTGTGAACCAATTCCAATCCATGAAGAGTCGAGGAAAATCTCGAAGACAACTGAAGGCAAGAGCATAAGCTAGCAAACTAAAGTAGGAAACGAGCTAAAAACAGGAGACAAACTAAAGCAGGAAAGCAGGAAAGTGAACTAAAGCAAGAAATTAAAAGCCAAGCGACGCTGAGATGAGATGTAGCTTCAGGAAACAAGAGGTGCATGTTTACTAGGTTTTCACCATCTTGGCAGAGATTCTATTTTTGCTACCATGACGCCTATTTACCAAGTTTTCATCGATGGCACTATTTCTTCTTTTTCAATTTTTTTGTACTTTTTTCTCTTTTTTCTCTTTTTTTATATTTTTTGAATATTTCATTTTTTTTTGTATTTTTTATTTTTTCACTTTTTTTTGTATTTTTTCAATTTTCAATTTTTTTTATTATTACCAAGGTGCTTGTTTACCAGGTTTTCACTAAGATGATCATTTTTTTAAGACATTTTGCAATTTTTAGGATTTTTGCAATATATCATTTTTTTGGATTTTTTCAGGACCAATAAGTATGTACATGAGCATGCCGAGAATGTCTCAACTATAGAACTTCTTTAGATGAAGTGTTGATAGGCTCTTTGAGTTGCTCTCCTTTATTGGTGGAGAGTCAATAAGCGCAAGACCCAAATGCTGTAGTAATGACATACAGACCAAGCCAGTTTGGTTCAAATTTCCCTTTCTGGACTCGCTGCTACTGATTCTTGGGGTTCTCTCTCAGGACGAGATCACCCACTTGGAATTCTCTTTGTCTGACTTTCTTATTATAAGCTTTAGACATCCTCTTTTGATATTGTCTTAGATGATCGAACGCCACCTTCCGACGTTCATCAAGTAACTCAAGCTCTTGAAGCCAGGATATTCTATTTTCTTCATTAGTGATGAGGCCCTTCAAAGAGATTCACAATGTCAGAATCTCGGCCTCAATAGGTAATATTGCCTCTGCTCCATAAACCAAGGTGAAGGGAGTGGCGGGCCGTTGGTGTTCAGATACTTGTTCTATAGGCCCACAAAGCTGGATTAATCTGGAGATGCCAATCTCTATCAGATTTATGAACTGTTTGATGCAAGATTTTCAAAATTATCTTATTAGAAGCCTTTGCTTGTCCATTACCTTGAGGATAATAGATGGATGACCAATGCTGAATAATTTTGAATTTAGTGCATAAGTCTATCAGGTCCTTATTTTTTAATTGTCCCCCATTGTCAATGATAATAGATGAGGGTATACAATATCTGCAAATGATATAGTTCAGTATGAACATAGCAATGGTCTTGCCATCAACGATAGCTAGAGGCACTGCCTCAACCCACTTGGTAAAGTAATCAATAGCTGTGATGATAAACTTATGTCCTCTTGAAGAAGAAGGATGTATCTGACCCACCAAATCAAAGGCCCATTACTGAAATGGCCAGAAACTGATGAGAGGACTAAGTTCATGAGCAGGAGCATGAATCAGGTTCCCGTGAAATTGGCATTGCTTGCAAGTCTTAGCATAGTGAACAACTTCTTTTTCCATGTCCGGCCAGTAATAACCAACTCTAATAAGTTTTCGAGCTGACGTTAGACCATTAGAATGAGACCCACAGATACCTTCATGTACCTCAGCTAGGGCACGCTTGGACTTATCAGGTTCTAAGCACCTAAGGAGAGTACCGTCTAGACCCCGTCTATACAAGTCATTTGCTATGAGGACATACTGTGAAGTAGTAAGAATGAGGTGACACTTTTCATTCCGGGTATAGGTGTCGGAAATGATCTGGTCACGAATGTAGGAAAAGATATGGTGGTAGCGAGATGAATGATGTCCAATGACTGAGCAGATCATCCTAGATTTAGGAATATCATAGGCAAGGTAGTGTAATGCCTCCACTAAGAACTCGTGTCTAAAGTCATTTTCCAGCATTTGTAACATTGAAGCAAGAGTGGCCATTGCATCAGCTACTTTATTGTTCGCCCTTGGAATCTGCTAGAAAGAAATGTGTTCAAAGTACTGTTTAAGATCATCCACCATCCTTTTGTAAGGTATTAGTTTGTCATCTTTAGTTTGGTAGACATCGTTGACTTGATTGATGATTAACTGTGAGTCTCCAAAGACCTTGAGCTCATCCACACGCTATTCAAGAGCCATCTTCATTCCATTAATGAGAGCTTCATATTCAGCTATGTTGTTCATGCAGGGAAATAACATTTTATATGATTTTGGCAATGAGTATCTTTGAGGTGTAACAAACAGAATGCCTGCACCGGATCCTTGCTGAGTGAATGATCCATCAAAGAACATTCTCCAAGATTGATGTGTGAGAAGCATGATAGATTCATCTGGGAATTCAATACTCAAAGGCTGATGATCTTTCAAAGGAGCTTCCGCCAGCTGATCAGTAATTGATTGTCCCTTAATAGCTTTTCTTTCCACCTACTCAATGTCAAATTCACTAAGTATCATTACCCATTTTGCTAATCTACCCATGAGGGCAGCCTTGCTCAACAAGTACTTCAATGGATCAATTTTTGTAATAAGCCTCATGGTATGAGCTAGCATATAATGTCACAACTTCTAAGAAGTGAATACCACTGCTAAAAAAGCCTTCTCAATGACAGAGTAATTCATTTCATAGGCAACCAATGTTCTACTAATATAGTATATGGCTCTCTCTTCATTATTCTGATCTTCTTGAGCTAGGAGACCACCCAAGGATGTGTTTGTCACTGAGATGTATAGTATAAGTGGCTTCCCATGAATAGGAGGCATCAGTATAGGTGGATTAGCAAGATACTATTTTATTTGAGTAAGTCCCTTGTCACATTCCTCATTCCATTCATAGGTCACATTCTTATGCAAAGTTTTAGTAAATTGTTGTGACTTGTCGGCCAACTATGAAATAAAATGGCAGATAGATTGTAGCCTTCCTTGTAGTCCTCTCATTTGACTAATATTCTTGGGTGGAGGCATGTCCATAATAGCTTGCACCTTTTCAAGATCAACTTCTATGCCTTTAGCTGAAATGATATAACCCAAGAGTTTCCCAGAAGTAACACCAAAAGCACATTTCTTTGGATTAAGCCTGAGACTGAATTGTTCCATGCGGTCAAGGATGGGACCTAAGTCTGTGAGGTGAGTTCTTCACTGCATGCTTTTGGTTAAAGTATCATCCACATAATCCTCCATCATTTTATGCATCATATCATGGAAGATAGTAGTAACAACTCTCTAGTATATTGCTCCAGCATTCTTAAGCCCAAAAGGCATGACATTCCAGCAAAAGGTTCCCCAGACACATGTAAAAGTGGTCTTTTCTTGATCTTCTGGCACAATTTTGATTTGATTATAGTCAGAAAAGCCATCCATTAAGGAATACATCTCATATCCTGTTGTCATGTCAACTATCATATCAATATTAGGCAGTGGGAAGTCATCTTTCAGACATGCCTTATTGAGATCCCTGAAATCTGTACACACACAAATGGACTTATCATGTTTAGCGACAGGAACAATGTTTGAAATCCATTCTACATAATCAATAGTTCTTATGAAGCCAGCCTTAAGAAGCTTTTCCAGCTTTGCTTTAACCAAAAGTGCTACATGTGGATGCATTTTTTGTAGCTTCTGTTTAACAAGTTTGATAACTAGTGTGATGGACAAATGCTACATGATTAGATTGGGATCTAATCCAGGCATGTCAGAGTAGGTCCATGCAAATTTTATTTTCTTGCTTTGAAAGAATCTTGTGAACTCTTCTTTTTCTTCAGAAGACAAAGATTGTGCTAGATGAATAATCTGTGGAGCAGCCTCTGTACCCAAATTGACCGGTTGTGTCGGCTCAATCAATACTGATGACCTCTCCTGAAAGTGGCTCAGAAGCGTATCAAGTATCTCATCCTTGGGTGCCTCAGAGAGGTTTTCACCCTCGGATACATTTTTTATTTTTACTATTTTTGGCTTTGATACTGCCACAAAGTGGTTTTCACCATCAGAGCATCTATTTTTTCTTCTTTTAATTTTTTGATTGAGATACTTGATATTCGCCTCTATCATGTTGACACTGCTTTCGCTGGTGGAGGAAATCATAGGTTCAATAGCATGGAGGTAACAGGCTAGATCATAATCATTCTAGAACATTAGGACTTCATTGGATTCGGAAGGGGAGTTCCAGTTTATCAGATTGGGATGACGGAGTGAAAGGGAAGTAGTGACTGGTTCAACTACGTTCATGGTATAACCCTCAAAAGCACTGATGAGCAAGTCAAGACCTAGAGTGATCTCATCCAAAGGAGCATTTGAATCCCTAAAAGACCTTACGTTGGAAGTAGAGGACACGTTAACATTAGTGGTGCCTAATTCGTGCGGCCTAGCACTAGACCCTTCACCTACTTCGAGGAGTCTTTCATACACGTGAACAACATCTATGTCTACATCATAAGTAGCATCAGACAAAGAGTCGAACTCATATTCATGTGAGTCAGTACTTGATGTGGTAATTTCATTAGCAGCATCATCAGACTCATTATTATCCCTTGTGGCATTAATAGCTTTCTAAAGTTGTTCTTGTTCAAAGTAATTTTGAAAATGAGGTGGCCTATATTGTTCACCTTGAAAATTAGGATCATCATTTAGTGTTGCTTTCCATTCCTCATATGTGAATTAATACACTGAAGAAGTTTTACCAGAATCATTATCAGTATCAGTATCTTTCTCTATCATATGAATAGGTATGATAGGCTCATCAAGTTCGGCAAAGAGTGCTGCAAGATTCAGAGGAATAGGATATGGAAATGTATCTTCATCAGAGCTTTCCTCTAGAGTCACTTCTAGAGTGGCATCTTCAATTTCTTGTTCAGGTTCAGGTTCAAACTCAGGAGCTGACACAAATTTCTTGGTCCCCAAATGAAAGGGAGTCTTTTTAAAGCCTAAGCCACTAGTATCTTTCATGCGGCGGCTTGTAGCTTCAATGGGTTTTAGTAAGCCATTATCATTTTTCCCTATAGGACCACTCCCCTTATAACTAAAGTGCTTCATGATCTTGAAGGCCTCACTGTATGGTTCTTGCTCTAAATCTAGAGATGGAGTGGTCATTTCAACTGTTTCTTTTCCTTTATAGATCCATGCTCTAATAGCCCTCTCTTCATCCTCATCTTCTAAAGGCATAGAGGCCCTTACAAAGGCGCCATCATAAACTATTTGAGGAGGAGCATTAGAAAGTTTGTTGTCCTCAGAAGGTCTCCCATAAGAGCATGGAGACAGAGGTAGAGCAGCCAGTGATAGCACAGGTTCCATTCGGTATTCTCCCATGCCTGTATCCTTAAGTCTCAAAGTTTGTTCCATTTCTTTTAGCTTAGCATCATAAAACTCAGTGGATTCTCTATTTGCTAGAACAAAGCTATCTGTGGTTTTTGCAAGAGTGTTGCAAGAGAAATTGGTATTTGCAGGTATAGTGACTTCCGCCCCATGGAATGGAAACTTAATGCATTGATGATACATGGATGGAACAGCCTACATCTCATGAATCCAAGGCCTACCCAACAAGATATTGTAGGCAAGAGGAATATCAAGCACTTGGAAAGTAACATCTCTCTCAATGGGACCTACGCAGATAAGTAGCACGACTAAGCCTTGGGACTTACGTTCTTCCTCATCATAAGCTTTAATGGTAATCTTTTTGTGAGGGTCTATACAATTCTCAACATATCCTAGCTAAGTGAGAAGTTTAGCGGAATAGATATTAAGACTAGCACCGTTATCTATGAGCACTCAACGGATGCATTTAGGACCTATCATGACCTCTATATGCAAGGGAGAATTATGCGGGTGACTCAAAGAGTGATCATCTTCTTCAGAGAAAGATAGATAGTGAGGTGAAGTCAAATGACCCACCATAGATTGGAACCGGTTGAGATCAAGATCCTTGGGAACGTTTGCCTCAACAAGGGCTTTATCCAAATTATGTCTGTGAGCAGGTGAGATCTTCAACAACTCAAAAATGGTAATCTGAGCATTAGTTTGCTAGAGTTGATCTAAAATACTATAACTAGCTGAGCTAGCTGTAGGAACAGATTTCATGTTTTCATTGGCAGGGCCAATAGTAGTCTTATCCATAATTTGCTTCGGAGTGGATATGGGAGTATCAGGTCTCTTATCCGCAGTTTTCTTTGGAGCAGACGTGGAAGCATCGGGACCTTTCAAAACAACTCTTCCTCGCCATCAAGTGACAACATTAGCACAGTCTTGAGATTGTTCAGATTCAGACGAACGAGGTGTAGAGCTATGCAAGATAAAGGGAATCTTAGATTTTGGAGCATCGTCGCTCCCTTTAGAAGTGGTCACATCACAATACTCTATCTCGATAGGTTCGATCATACCAATAACATTGTCATTATTAGTGTACATGTAATTGACTTTAGCATTGGTATTCTTGGCATTTGAAGACTCACCCTTCTCATGAGGAGGGAATGGATCCTTAAAAGCTTGGTGATCCGAATTCTTATTATGGTTCTCTACAAGGATGTCACCATTGTCAATGAGATCTTGAACTTTATGCTTCAGTTGGAGACAAGTAGAAGTCTTATGACCAATGTTCTAGTGATAGTCACAGTAAGCATTATCATTCCACCAATGAGGTCGTGGTTGTGGGTCATAAGTACGCTTTTCTAAAGGAGTAAGAACCTGATTCTCTATAAGATTTTTATAGACCACATCAAGAGGCTCTCCCAAAGAGGTGAAATCACGCTTGGGTCGAGAGGCCCAAGGTTTGTTCCTAGCAAATCTTGAAGTTTGTTGATTGTCTATTGTGGTCTTTTTGATAGCCTTAGCTGCTTGTATACTAGAAGTAAGATTAAAAGTAGACTTTGAAGGCTTCACAGTAACATTATCCACCACTCCATCATTTACTAGATCTCTATTCTTATCGGTAGTCTTTCCTTTATCCTTGTTTGTGGAGAATCCTTGTTTATTGTCCTTGTTCAAAGTTAATTCTCCCTTCTTGATCATAAAGGCCTCTATTCGCACTGCTTGTTTGATCATACTATCAAAAGTAAGAGGACCTTGCAATTGCACTTGGTATCCAAAGTTTGGGACAAGATTGTCCAAGAAGATGTCGAGTCTCTCAGACTTTGGTAGTTTGTGAGGACACCTCGTACATAATTGTCTCCACCTTTGGAGGCATGTTAGGAAAGATTCTCCTTGTCGCTATTTTAAGTTGCAAAGATCCTAGATGTTGACCGGATGCTGAATATTATGTGAGTAGTGCTAGAGAAAAAGATTAGCCATTTCGTCAAAAGTTTTAATACCAGTAGGCAATCTAGAGAACCATTCCATAGCTAGTCCACCCAAACTATGAGGAAACAAGCACATAAGATATGTTTGATCATGCATGAATTCCATAGACAATGCACCAAACTCCCTTAAGTGATCTTGGGGATCTGTTGCACCTAATTATTTGTCATATTTAGGGAGTTCCACACCTCTGGGAAAAGGTGGCATATGAAGAGTTCTGTCAAAAGGGAAAGGACAAATACTTTCCATTGTAAATTGTTGAGTGGGTTTGTCTTTATTCCTTGCAAGTTGACTAATCTGATCTTGCATTTCTCAGACCATCTTTTGCAACTTTGTAGTCTCAGTTTCTTCTTCCTTAGCTACGAGTGTTTCAACTTGATAGTCTTGGGGTAACTTGGCCCCTTGTTTAGCTAGCTCAAGGAAGTACTTTTCTTTCTCCTCTAGGAGAAGGATCTCCATCATTTTAATAAGACCCTTATTAGCTTTGGCAACATCTATATCCTGTTGAGTTATCACTTCATTTTCATTCCCAAGAATCTCATAAATACTCAGAATCTGATCTTGTTGTTGATCATCTTGGTTTTGATTGAATGGAGGAGGATGATAGAAATAGGCGGGTTGTCGACCACCTTGAGGTTTGCTTTGAGATTGATCATCATTGTGGGACTAATTTTGGTCATGTTGAGATTGACCATGAGGTTTCTCATTTCGAGGTTGAGCATGACATGGGTCATTAGAAGATTGACCATGATATTGATTGTTTTGAGATTGATCAAAGGTTTGACTATACTTTCCCGGTTGGAAATCAAATGGATCTCCCATCTTGATGTGGCTTGTGCAGTGCATGAATTCTCAGTGAAATGATATGTCCAGTGTCGAAAGGGTGCGGCCACGGTAACCTTTGGTGAGCGAATATGATCAAAAGATTTAACAAATTCAAACAAGAAGATATCGTCAACAGTATCACTAGGTTCAATGATAGAACTATTCTTAGTAGGATCAACGGGTACGATAATAGGATTAGTTCGAGGAAGAGGTCTTCCAAAGTTGTGAAACAATGAGTTCTCTTGGAAGAATGAGTTGTCTTGGTCTTGAAACGAGAAACCAGGTTGCGCTCAAACAATGGATTAAAACACTCTTGAAACACTGGAGGTGATGGTTGAGATGGACTATCTTTCAAAGTATTCAATGAGGAAATCGAGGATATCTCACAAAGTTCAAGTTTTGCAACAGATTTAGGAGGATCTATTTCTTGATTGGGAGGTTCGCTTCTACCTTGATCAGGATTCTGAATGGGATAAGTCTTGCCACTTCTAGTCATGACAGTCATAGATGAAGATGAAATGAGAGAGGACTTAGGATAATGCTAGACTTAGTCTCTAAGAACAACGCAAAGGAGATAAAGGCTAGAACAACCAAGATGCGAGATGGACCTGGTACAAATCATCAAAAGAGGTGGCTAGAACAGCTGAGATAAGACTATCGCAACATGAGATACAAAAGGCATAAAGAGATAAGGTAAACCAATGAGAGACGACATGAGTCAAAGCAAAGATCGATTGATTCCTAACTCAAAACAACCAATTTTTGACAGTGAACGATAAAAAAGTAGAAAAACAAACCTCAGACAAAAAGAAGATCAAATAAAAAGTCAAACAATCAATGGCAAACAGGTCTCTATTTTTGCAAACTGGGCTACAGTCTCACGTGAGAGAGTACCAGGCCACACGAGAGAACACCAACCTTCGCACAAGAGAACAAAGTCTCACACGAGAAAGTGCTCTGAAGTGTGAAACTTCACGCGGGAAAAGTGCAAAATCTAACAATCTGACATAGTTTTCGAGGTTTAAAGTTGAATTTTGAGGTACAGCCCGAATTGATGTTTGACAGAAAATCTAGTTTCCTAATAGGTTTGAAGAGTAGTTTAATCAACAATCTCATTTTAGGATTTCAAGCATTCGTTTAAAGACACAAAGGTTCAAATCAAGCAGTTGTGATAAAGGAAGCAGTCGTTAACAGACCTATCAAGGACAAAGCAACTTGATAGCATCAGGGGAGTCTTTGTTTGATAATGATTTGGATAATGTTTAAGACTCAATAACAAACACATAGCTTAGCCCTACAAAAAAATGGTGAGAAGCCAAAAACTTTGCCCCATTGCTTATGCGCATATGTGCACCTCACACAGCCGTGTCACCCCCTAGAGGGCGCCCGTGTTTTTGGTGTTTCTAAGGACTCAATGGTGTATGTTCAAAGGTTACCCTTGTAGCAAGGGCCAGTGTCACAACCACCTTCAAGCGTCTAGGTGTATGCCTATGATGGGAATCTATGGGAGAGATTCTTCCCCCTCCCTGCGCAAAGATTATGACTCCTTTCGGAGGTGAACTAGGTAGGCCACTAGCTAAGGAAAGTTTTTAATAGGCTTCCATTCATGCTAACCTTTGGTGCCCCCGATACAGGGTTGAGGCCTCGCAACCACACCAACACCCGAAAGTCATACACCCCCGCAAGCAGGGCTAGGAGCAGTGCCACTCAGTATAACAGATGGAGCCTTCTCAAGATGATAGTCAAAGTCTTGAGAAGGAAGCTAACATGGTTTTGGAGTCTTTAAACTCAACAAAAAATTCTTTATTAGAGTGAGGCAAAATCACTGGTGAAAGGTGCGTACTCACTTGGGTCGTTCCTGGAGGTTCAACTTTTGGCAGGCCCTCTAAAGGTGACACTGGACTTGGTTTAGATTTGGGGGTTGGATTTTCTAGTTCTCCCAAAGGGAGAAGAGCATACTTCTCTATCCTGTTTCCTCACCCAAACATATCAAGAAGATTCATCATTGAGTTAGCTTCACTCCACCACAACTACAAGCTTTTGGGTTTTTGTTTCTCTCAAAGAGAGAAGACCATAATTCCTTGGCTAATAGAAGCGTAAAGATTCAGTACCTTTCTGCACTTCCCCAAGAATTTGTCATATTAGTAAGATCATTAGGATTTCGGGTTCATTCATGGTCATCACCTCCATGTAATGAAGAGCCAAATTCCCTACTCACTATCAAAATCCTCAAGAAATTTTAACGGAGCCCTATTTAGACTATGTGAATGAAAGCAAGAAACAAACACAACATTTTAGCAAGTCTTCGACTATCGTCCTACAATCAAATCATTAGTATGTTTATGTTCTTGGTTAAAAAATCCTGCAAAAAACTATTACGCTCTGAAAATAATAGAGAAATAATAGACAACAACAAACAGGAAATTGTTAGAAATCTAAAACAGGAAGGATAGAAACTGGAAATTTTAAACCACTGTATCCAAATCTCGCGCGAGGAAGTACTCCACAGCGCACAAGAAAGTATAGGGCACCATGCGAGGATGCATCAGCTCACGTGAGAGAGTGCTACAAGGAGCGAATCTTCGCGTGACACACTCTAGAATCTCATGCGAGATTCTATACACAGACAGTACAGACGCACGGTAGAGCTTAAATTTCTTGTTAGAAAAAAAATAAGAACGAGACCAAAAATTGATCTTTTTGCCCCACGGTGGGTACCAAAATGTATGTGGTGGAATGGGGACCTCAAATCCAACTACACACGCAACATAGTCATTACTCACATGATCAAATTATGAGAGAGAGTATGAATTACTCAATCTGAAAATCATGGTGATGCAACCTATTGCCTCCTATATAGACGAGGTGTTTAATTGCTCTCAGATTGGAGAGCCAACAACCATAAGACCGATTCTACAATGGAGGATTTTCAAAAGCTATGATGATAAACAAAAATTGAATTACACTAGAATGAATGCAATTTAATCTAAGAGCTTTAAAAGAGATATGATATTAATCTAAATAGCTTGAAAGGAAATATGAAGTGCAGATTATTCTAAAGTACTTGAAAGAAATATGAGATTAGATTAAACTATGAACAAATAAGCCAAACTAAGTATATGAATATGAAATATTAACTAAATGAAGATTATACTAAAATGCAATAAAAGCTTGGAATTAATGAAATTGAGACACAAAAATACTATAGTTTAGTTACTCTCAAAAATTGTCTTCCTCGAATGAAGAAATGAGGTTCATTAAATAGAAAAGCCCGGGAAAAGAATGAAGGGGTTCTTGATTTGAAACTCCTGACCCTTCATTTCCATTTTGAGACAAAAAAGCATTGAATTACTTAATAAAAAGAATGGAATTTGCCACATAGGGGAATTTTCAAATATCTTGAATTATTAATTCAAAAATGAGTGTCCATTCAAATAACAAGTAATTATTAATTCTTTTTTATGGGTAATTAGCTAAAGGGGGTAGATTTTCATTTAATTCCAAGTACTTAGGACTTTAGGATTGAATTAATTTATCATAGGGGTAATTTAGCTAATAAAAGTTGAAGAATTTAGGAATTAATTTTAATATTTGATTAATGCAATTAGGGTTTTTGCAATTGACATCAAGTTGAATTAAGTCAAGCAGGAGAGAGAAAATTGCCTAAGAAATTAGGACTTTGGAGATGTAAAATTGACAAAAATGCACCAAAATTGATTGAATTTATTAGGTGCCAATTTCAAGGTATTACAACCATACCCCAAACCTTACATCTAACCCTAACTCTCCATCCTAACCCAAGCCCTTCCTCAAATCCTATAAATACCCTCCTCTTCCAAGAGAAAAACACCAATTCACATCTTTTACATTGAGTAGTGTTATAATGTTAGTTTCATTCTAGAGCTTAAGCATTTAGCATACTTTGTTAGCTTACTTCATTTTTATGCTTTTCTAACTCACATTAGCTTAAGCATAATGGATTAATCTAGCCTCTTTCATAGCATTTGTACATCATTTTCAGCAATATCATACTTTCATTTGGATTAAAATTGGGGATAACTTTAAGAAACCCCCTTTTAGGAAAAAGTGTAAAATCCTGGCGAATCGTACATTATTTTAGGGGGGAATTTGTTTTAATGCAGGTGATTTTTTTTTTCAAATCCACGATTTTTCATAGTTTGTATTGGCAATTTTTTCCACGCCGAATGTAAATTTCATAAATTGTTGGCGAATAATTTTCTTTTGAAGTAAAAAATTATAATATATTAGGTGAATAATTTTATTTTCAAGTAAAAAATTATAAAATATGAGGCGAATAATTTTCTTTTGAAGTAAAAAATTATAATATATGACGCGAATGATATTGTTTTGAAGGGAAAAAATAAATTGTCTTGGCGAATTTTATGTACCGTTTAAAAATTTATTTATTTAATTGGCTAATCGTTCATTAATTATGGGAAAAATATATTTTATTGGCGATTTCCAAAAGATGAGACATAACACAGACATGTAACCTAACCTAACATACATAGTCATACATTGTTTTATAATGTTAAATGTATTATTTGAGAACGTCTGACAATCTAAGATCAATGGCTGAAGTTTAATTTCAGCCCCAATTTCTTGAAGGAAACAAAGTTGTCGAGGAAGTCACCAGAATGTTGACCTGTAGCAAATTAGGGTTGTCAACTTGTTTGCAGACTACAATGTACACATTCTTTAGCTGTCACACACCACTTCCAAATTTGTAGAGGCAATCTAACTGATTTCTAACAGTTTTGCATTTATGGGAAAGATATACTACCAGATATGAAAGATTAAGGACAAAATTTTAATTTCTCACATGCATGCATTTAGGGGAAAGATTTACATGAAATATTTAGAGGCATATTAAGGACAATGGATTTAATACCATTAAAGACAGAATAATTTATTGCTAAGTAACGATCAAGGATTAAAGGGCTATTTATAGATGATCTAGCTTCATTATTCATCGATTCATCTTTGGCCTTTGCTAGTCTGCTAGATAATTTGTTTGTTTAGGGTCTGTAGTCTACACTCTACAAATAATTTTTTTTAAAGTTTGCTAAAGTTTTACTGTTTTAGATGGACACTCCAATTAGGCTTAGATGTGTATGCACCCTAAAATGGTCGCCTAGACTTTGGGCCCCATTTATTTGATTTATCAATCCTGAATCATTTTATCAATAATCAATATTTTCAACAATATCAATTTCTTGATCAAATCCTAATTTCGATCATATATTGGATTTTTATCCTTGGGCTAACCATTTATCCTAAGTCTTTATTTAATTAAAAAGAATATTTCCTCCCCTTTCAATTAAATAAAAAGCCCCACTTTCCTCTTATCCTAAGTTGCACAAATAAAGCATTATTCATGTTTTATAAAAAAGAAAAAAAAAAGCACTTTTGTCTCACATGAGGCTCAAAAGTCAACACTTCACTCTCATTGGAGGATACTTGTGCACATGGATTGCTCCTCTTTCAAGCTCCACCGCTGATTAAGTCTTTTGCCTCTTAATCCCCATGGTCCATTCCTTTTCATTTCCTATAAAAGGAGAGCTCTCTTCTTCATTTGCATATAGATATATCCATATTTTATGCTATTGTTATGCTACAGGTTTTTTAGGTCATCTTGGAGCTTTTGGAGACATTCTTGCATCTAGGGTTTGAAGATTTGGAGCATTGTTGGCATTCATCTTAGATCTTCATCAACACTCTATCTTCTTGTCTTCATTCTTGCATCATCATGGCTTTCTTGCTTCATAGTTAGATTTCATTTTTTGCATAGTAGCTTCATTTTCATGGCATTCTTAGTTTAGATTTCCTTTATGCTTTAGATTAATTCATCTAGTCTAAATAGGAGGCACTGTAATCCATTGCTATTTCCTTTCATAGATTAGTTGCATTGTACTTTCATTTCCATAGCTTAGATTGCATTGCATATTGGATTCTTGGAGATATTGGCATTGTTGCCCTTGTCTTCACTTGAATCTCTCATTGTGTGGTTGACTAGCAAGGTCACTTTCTTGTAGCTCTAGCTGAGAGCAAAACTCATAGTCCCTTGCAACTCCATGCATAGAGAGCTATGAGCCGCTTTGTGAGGCCTCATTGTTGAGTAACCTTGCAAGTAATGGTTCATAGAAGTGCATATTTTAGTGTGTACAAGATGCACATCTGAGGAGGCCCATAAGGCTTTTCTGGGTTCCTTTTCTGATGAAACCTTAGAATCTATTTGTAAGGAGGGCGGGCCTTTCGTAATAGAGGTTGTGGAAATGGTGGTGGGCCGAGAGTTTCTGAACAATGAAGATAGGCACTAGGTCAACACGGACATTACCTCCCATTTTTTGGCATCTCTTCTCGACCTCTGAGGAGAGAAGGTGGACGTGTTAATGTTGCTGAGGAGGGTTTTAAAAGATGAGAATATGTAGAAAATTGAATTTAGTTTCTATGATACTAGGTTTTTTTTGAAAAATAATTGTTCTATATGTTGAAAATTTGAAATTTCAATGTAGTGGTACACAAATTTTAGGAAAAAATAAGAAGTAGGTTTATGTCTGACCACCTTAAATACAATCAAATGATAATTTTTTTTTACAAGATTCTAGATATAAATAGTAGACTCATATCTAGATGTAACACATGTTTTTTGGTAATTTATTTCCAAGTAAAAAATTAATTATGATTTTTCTTCTACAATTTTTCCAGGATACAGAAACTCTCGTGTCTGACCACATTAACTTAGTATAAACTTTATCAAATTGAAAACCTTTTTTATTTTTCTTATAGTAGGAAAATCATAGAATGTGACACATATTTTGGATTTCAAAAATGTTACACAGTTTGAAAGTTATAGCTATTTTTCAATAAGTTTATCAATTAGGACTAAAAAGATAACAAGTACCTATATGTCTGACCACATTAAACAAAATCAAATGATAGTATTTTTTATAAGATTCTAGATAAAAGTAGTAGACTCGTGTCCGGATGTGATGTATATTTTTATATTTTTTTCTAAATAAATAATTAATTATGATTTTTCTGCTATAAATTTTCGTGAATATAAAAACTCTCGTGTCTGACCACCTTAACTTAGTCTAAACTTCATCAAATTGAAAGAACTATTTATTATTATATTATTAGGTGAAGCATAGAATGTGATGAATATTTCAGATTTCAAAAATGTTATATTGTTTGAAAGTTATAGGTGTTTTTCAAAGATTCTATCAATCGGGACTTCTTTTTCGCATCACCACTTTTTGGCATACCATGATCCTGCACATACCCAACAAACCTATAAGAATTGGAATCCAAGTAGGAGACAAAAATCCCCATTGAAATATGATTTGTACTTTAATCAATCGATTAGAGACACCACTCCCAAAGAATAAGCTAAAACCTAGCTACTAAGCACCAATTTAGATCAAGAGACAAAAACATTGATTACGATAAAAGATATAGAGACATCAATGAATATTTCATGAAGAAATTTACTATCTTACTTCTCATATACTCAGTTTGATTTGCATCATCTACAAAATATGATCTAATTTGTAATGCATCATCTGAAACACCTGATCTACTTTGTATTGCTCATAGTCTAGACATGCTATTATCATTTTGTACATACACACTTCACCTTATACGACTAACACAAATCTTCACAAGAATTATTGATAATATATATTAATTTCACTATGAAATTATCATCGCTACATTGGCCTATAAAATTTTAGCAAGATTCACAACTCAACATGTCAACTAAAGATAGATTTTTAAACTTAAATATTATGTAATGTGTAGTTCACTTAGTCCTGAATTAAGTATGTTAACCTTATCAGAAAATATGGGACAAAAAAGATAAAATAATTAAAAATAAAGAATTTGGTTCATCATATTCAACACACACACACACACACACACACACACACACACACATCATATAACAACCTTTGACTAGAAAATAAACAAACTCCTAAATACATGAGTTGCTAAAATAACTCATAATACTGAAAAATATTTACTATTATATTAGGTTGTTTCTCAATATAATAATTTTTACACATAATTAAACATGTGAACACTAATTCCCAGAAAACCTAAGAGTAAGAACATGCTATTTGTTTCCTATTTTGAACTCAACGGGTCCCATATTAAACATTCACATGACTCCTCCAACTTGAGCATAGTTATTTTCTGAATAACATGCAATAGAACTCTGACATAGTCAACAAAGTGGCATAGTGTGCTCTTTGTCACTTCTAGCTTTCTATCTCTAGAGAAAATAGCCTCACTTAACTTTCAAACTACTAGAATAACCAACTGCAATAGAATGTGGTATTACAAATTATGATAGTGTAACTAGGTACATTTATAAAACTTCTAGGCAAATAAAATTGAAAGCTTAATGCATACAATTATAGACTTTTGCATATGTACTAGTTATTTGAGAATAGATGTTTTTGGTACATACTCATGAATAATAATGCTATCCATCTACAACTAAGAATCCAACTTGACATCAATGACAATATTTATCCACCTAAATCTTTGCAACAACTTCCTCATTCTTCCTTGACACTACTTTTCCTTTTGATATGTTCCTCAAGCTTCCTCAAGACATTAATGAAAACACTAGGTTCATTATATATATACATATGGCTCCACCTAGTTGAAGGTTAAAATTAAACTTTGAAGGGGCACCATGATGGAACCTAATCACCTCTAAAGTGGGTACTTTCTAATAGACTATATTTAGTCTTCCTATTTTGACTTGCAGATTAGATATTTTTTATAAAATGAACAAGGATTAGCATATGAATCTTCTCAAAAGGAATCAAGATTTTTGTAGAAAAGAACATAAGATGAAGTTAGTATTTTTGTAGCTAAAAACATAAGATCAATTGCTATAGAAGATGACTCTCAAGTTGTAATAAATTTTATAATCACAAGATCAACCAAAAATTGGAAACTATTAAAATGGATATATCAAATTGTAATGATTTTGAACCAAAAAAAATTTCAATCTACTAAACTTATGTACAATCAAATATGGTGGAAAAAATCTCATCCAAATAGAAAATTGCACAATTTTAACATTTTCTTATCTCAAAGGATGCAAGGTAATGGATAGAATTGGAACATGTAATAAGTACTACAAAATGTCAATCCTTTCAAAACTTGGATTAAGAATTTATACTTTGGCAATCACCTCATTCATTGGATGGTAATTGACAACCTTTCACTTCATTGGGCTTAGTGTTGATGCATGTATTGTGACACTTTCCAACATAGAATAAAATACTATGTATTCTATCCTCTACCTCAAAGGCTCTATACATAAAATAGTTAGGGAACCCAAATTGTTAAAGATGATTAAGATCTTTTAGATTTTAATTTGTATATTTACCTATTCATATGTAAGCATATCTACATAGCTAGGAAGACTTTTTAACATTGAGTTCTTCATAGTTGAGACAACTATATGTGAGGTGATATAATGGGAATAAAAATTTGGATACATATTAAATCTACATAATAAATCCCTTCTAAAAATAATTTTGAGTACTATTGTGTTGACACTAGGTCAAAAGTTTCAGGGGAAGCTTGTAGCTCACATTTTCCTCAAGATAGAATTAATTTGTGAAATGCTATATAGCATCTCAATAGTCAACAAGGTGTTAAGGAGAGTTACTATTTGTAATTCTATAAAAGTATATGAATTATGATAAAAATAAGATCTTAAACAATTGGTATTGGTATAGTGCAAAGGTATAGTGGAGAACAATATGCTATTATTTGCTACCTCAATGGTAGAAACTTCCCAAAAGAATATTGAAAACAAGTTAATATTTTTGTTTTAATTTTTGATAATAAGATTATAAATTAATTAATTTTTATATAGTTAAGATAAAAAAAAAATTTATCTTCACCTTGTTAATGGGGTAGCATAAATTGAATTTTCATGCTACATCTAATGGTAACCTTGATAAGTTATGAGTAGGCTATGAGATCTAGGTATGGAAAAAAGGTGGTGTTCTCTACCTCTAGAAAGTTAGCAAATGAAACAAATACTGAAGTTGAATTGATGTGCTTACTCATGAGATTACACATATGCACACTATATAACTAAAGAAAATTATGGTAAAAGAAGAGTCAACAATAGTTATAAACACAATAAGAATAAAACAAATGCAAAATTGAAGATCAAACTCCATCTATAAACTTGGTGGTACCATTGCTAGAGATTCTTCAAGATTAAACTTCAAATCACATTCATAGAGAAGCCATCCTAGTGGTTGGTTCCCTAGCTAATGATGTGATTGTTGGCTCAAAGTTTCTTACTGTGTTGTCAAGGTATGAGCATATCTAGACATCATTAAATTGCTATTAAATGATGAACTTGCTCCAATTTGTTGATTCTTGAGGCTTGGGATCATCTCTACAATGATTAAAAAAAGGTAAATATAGTCATGGAGTTCCTATAGAAGGTACTTGGGATTGTTGAATCAGATGACACAAAATTTAGATGTAGTGTTTTCTCTTGGCTAGCTTGGATAAAAGTAAGGAAGGAGTAAAACAAAGTAAATTTACATGTGTATATAGGTGATGGTAGCATTGATAGGAATAGTATGCTTGATTTTTTCCTTTACTACACATAGTTAATGAGCTTACGAATTTTAACGTATACAAGACATATTAACTATTATAACATTTTTAATTTGATAATAAAATAGAAGCAATATCTAAATATTGATATTTTTTTCTTAAATGTAGATATAAAACAATTTTTAAAATATTTAATAATAAATACAAATTTTTATTTCAATAAAATAATTTTATAAATGTATATTTAATATAAAAATATTAATTTTTTAAAATTAAAAAAATCTGATATTAATATCTACAAATAAAACCATATAAATCTTCTTTCCGAAGGAAAAACTAGGGAAAAAAAGAATATAAGTACTAAGAATTTATAAAGACCGTATTACACACGAAAGAAACCTAAGCAATTAACCTCACATTCTTTATATTCTCCTTTTCATAAGGAATAACGTTTCAATGCATTAAAGCCCGGGCTTGGTTCTTTCAGTCTTATATCACAAGTCTCCTGATCCTGCAAAATTAATAATTTGTTGGCCGAAGTTTGAAATCTGCCTGGTTCTCCCCGCATTCTATTCATATTACAAATTTTTCTAGCGATTGCGGTTCACTGCGTCTGTGTCTCTGCCTAATCTCCATTTTATCTACCTATTCTCTGTCCAATCTCGCTCCATCTTCAATGAAAATAATTGAAGAAACTGCCCATGCCATGAAGGAGATGTAAGGAAGCAAAGGTGTGCGGAAACGCTTCCTACGCTAATCTTGAGAGGACGGTTATGCAAATTTCAACTTAAACATTGCAAAGATCTCAAGAAATGCATAACAAAGTATAAACAAAATAACAATGAACACATAACACAGTGATTATCGTGGGGAAACCCTTTCGGGAGAAAAACCCCACCCTCCAAAACTAGCACAATGTATTATCAAATCAAAATGATTACAATACACTTGCAATGCAAGTTCTTACAGGAGCGCATCACCACAACTCGAACTCAGAGAGACTCCTTCTAGCATCCAGTCTTGCAAAAACTCAATTGTACAAACACCTCCCCAAGCCCTCCTTTTATAGTGATTTTACAACCTGGAAACCATTTGTGGTTTTACAAAACCATGGGCTTTAACCACCATGCCACATGGTGCCCATTTTTGACATTTACATTTCCAAGATGGAAAAACAACCAGGTTAAAATAGTATTCCCGTCCATAATTTTGTCCTCTAGTTTAGACCCCCATAAAAATTACAAAATGAGTCATTAAGGCTCTAAAAATGGCCCACCTATATTCTACTATGGACAAGACTCATTTTAACAACTCACTAACCATTTTCCAATGTATAAACATGTGGAAAACTATCTCAAACAAATTCTAGAATTTACTAGAAAAAGATTGCAAGGTTGAGACACATGTTCTCAACATTCTCCCACTTGTCGAACACCTTGCAAGAGTCAGGGGATCCAAATTATCATGGACTTAATTGCTAGGGGCCGAGAGGCCCATAGACTCTGAACACCATCTGAACTTCTCTGTGCTCACGGGCTTAGTTAATGCATCAGCAACATTCACCAAAGTCTCTACCTTTTCCAGCTTCACCTTGTCATCCTCAACCATATCTCTCACAAAATGATATTGTACATCAATGTGCTTGGTCCTGGCATGAAAAGTAGGGTTCTTCGCTAGGCAGATTGCACTCTGACTGTCACTGTAAATTGTCACTGCACCCTGTTTGAACTCTATATCTGAACACAATCTCTTTAGCCAGATGGCTTCCTTACAGGCATGAGTAGCTGCCATATACTCTGCCTCAGTAGTGGACAAAGCGACCACAGCCTGTCACTTGCTCATCCAACTAATTGCACCACCAAATAATGTAAACACATATGCACTGGTGGATCTTCTTCTATCAACATCACCGGCCCAGTCTGAATCCACATAGCCTTGAATATCTAAGGAATGCTCATTTCCTGTTCCATGAAAACATATCGAGTACTCTGAAGTACCCCTCAAATATCTGAAAACTCTTTTTACTGCATCCCAATGTACTCTTCCTGGATTAGACATATAACGGGAAAGAACTCCCACTGCTTGGGCAATGTCTGGTCTTGTACAGACCATAGCATACATCAAACTTCCAACAACACTCTGATATGGTACTCGACTCATCTCTTCCATCTCCAATGGGGATGAAGGACACTGTGAACTAGAAAGCTTTGTTCCCATTGTAACAGGAACACTCAATGGTCTTGAATCCTGCATATTGAATCTTTTCAAAATAGTACCAACATACTTGCTCTGGCCTAGCCAAAGCTTTCTGTTTTGTCTATCTCTTACAATCTCCATTCCTAGAATGTACCTAGCTGCACCAAGATCTTTCATTTCAAACTTTATCAAGAGCTGAGATTTTAACTCTACAATCAAACCTTTTCCTTTGCCAATAAACAACATGTCATCGACATACAAGGCAATAACCAAGAAACGATCACCATCAGATTTAAAATATATACAGTGATCAGATTTAGATCGCACAAATCCCAAACTCAACACATATGTATCAAACTTCTGGTACCACATCCTAGGACTCTGTTTTAAGCCATACAAGGATTTCTTCAACTTACAGACCAAATGACTTTTACCTTTCACCACATAGTGCTCTGGCTGTGTCATGTAAATTTCTTCCTCCAAATCTCCATGAAGGAAAGCAGTTTTCACATCCATTTGCTCGATCTCTGGATCATAGGCTGTTGTAATAGAAAGTAAAAATCTAATGGATGTCATTTTGGCTACTGGAGAAAAAATCTCACCATAATCTACTCCCTCAACCTGGGAGTAACCTTTTGCAACCAAACGTGCTTTATACTTCTCAATACTTCCATCTGAACCTATCTTCTTCTTGAACACCCATTTACAACCAACAGGCTTTCGTCCTTCAGGCAATGGTACAAGGTCCCATGTTTCATTCCTCTTAAGAGCTGCCATTTCTTCATCCATGGCTATTTTCCAGGACTCTGAATCATTCATACCAAGAGCCTCTTCTACAGATCTCGGTTCATCAATGTTAGCATTTAATGCAAATATGCATCTCCAATCATCAGGAGAGTACCCATACCTTTCAGGTGGTTTTCTTTGTCTAGTAGACCTTCGAACAAGATCTGGTTCAGGTTCAACTTCAGCTTCAGGTACCTCTTCTTCCTCTGATGATTCAGAACTCATAGAGCTCTCCTCGACTTCTTGTCTTTCTAAGGGCCCTGATTCAACTTTTTTCGGTGTAGCAGGTAGTTGAATCACATCTTTCTTTTGTTCTGTTTGTTCTGGCTACACTATAACAGAAGAAGGCTTAGTTTCTCTAAAAATAACACTTCTTGAATAAAATACCTTTTGTTCAACAGGATTCCAAAGCTTGTATCCTTTCACACCATAACTGTATCCGATGAAAATACATTTAACAGCTTTGTTATCCAATTTAGTCCGCTTCTCCTTTGGCACATGAGCATATGCTTCGCAACCGAACACTCTCAGATGTCTAAGTGAAGGCTTGTGGCCCGACCACGCTTCCATTGGCATCTTATCAACAAGAGTTGATGTAGGAGACCTGTTTATCAGGTAGCAGGCAGTGGCTACAGCTTCAGCCCAGAACCTTTGTTCTAGTCTAGCTCCACTTAGCATACTCCTAGCCTTCTCCATCAGGGTCCTGTTCATTCTTTCTGCAACTCCATTCTGTTGTGGAGAATATGGAGTTGTCTTTTCTCTTTTAATACCACAATCTTTACAAAATGTGTCAAAATCATTGGAGCAAAATTCACCACCATTATCAGTTCTCAAACATTTTATTTTCTTTCCAGTCTGCAACTCAACCATTGCTTTAAATTCTTTGAAACGACTGAAAACTTCAGCTTTACTCCTAAGAAAATAAACCCATGTTCTTCTACTGAAATCATCAATGAAAGAAACATAATAAACTGATCTACCAATAGAAAGAACATCAACTGGACCAAATACATCCGAATGGATCAGATCCAAAATACATGAGGACTTATGAGAACTCGAGTAAAACTGAATGCGGTTTTGTTTACCATAGATACAATGCTCACAAAAATCAAACTCAAGATTGCAATCATTCAACCCATCAACAAGGTTCTTATTTTTCAAGGTTCGTAGACCCTTCTCACCTATGTGGCCGAGTCTCTGGTGCCATAACATGGTCTTCTCTGCAGGCAATTTTGATTCGGTAGACAGAGCACCCTTGGGTACCCAAAAACCACGACCATCTGTTGAAAGAGAAACCCTCTCCTTTTCCAACTGAGTAGTCTTTTTCACACTCTTATCAGAAGCACTATTGCACTCAACTGTGCATGCATCAAGCTGGTATAGTGTACCCAATCTGCTTCCTCTTGCTATCACCATAGCACCTCTTACCATTTTCACACCTGCTTCAGAAAACTGTACATGCACACCCACATCTATTAGCTTGCTAATAGATAACAAATTCCTTGCTAGTCCCGGGATATGCAAGACACCATCAAATCTTCTAATTCTACCATCAGAAAATTTTACACGAATACTTCCACGACCAACAATATCAAGTACTGAGTTATCACCCAAATATACCTTACCACCATCAAAATTTTCATACTTACTAAACCAGTTTCTATTAGGAGTCATGTGGAAAGATGCACCTGAGTCTATTAACCATGCATTGTCACCTGCATGAGTGGCCAAGGCTGCGATGAAAGCATCTCCATCTTCCTTCTCGGACTCAGAATCAGAATCTTGCTTCTTCTTCTTCTTTTTCTTCTCCTCTTTGCAGTCCTTTCGGAAGTGTCCGGGTTTGCCACAGTTCCAACAGATTGCCTTAGACTTCGTAGGAGATTTTGATCTCCCCTTATTCTTGGACTTAGAACGGCCATGCTGCTTTTCATTCTTGCCTCTTTCTTTTGGTCTTCCTCGAACACTCAAAGCCTCTTTGGCATTCAGAGAGACCTTCCTTCTCATCTCTTCAGAAAGTAGAGAACCAACAACATCCTCCATCTTCAAGGTAATTGAAGTGCTCCCTATGGCCATAACAAGGCTGTCCCATGAGTCTGGCAACGAACATAGCAAGATTTGGCATCTTTCTTCTTCATCCATTGGCACCCCAACAGAGGTCAACTGAGTCACCAACATATTAAAGCTTTCCAGATGCTCAGAAATTTGTCCACCTTCTTCCATTCTCAAAGAATACAATTTCTTCTTTAAGAAGATCTTGTTCACAAGTGATTTCGCTTGGTAGATCTCACTTAGCTTCTTCCAAAGCTTCTTTGCAGTAGATTCTTCATGGACATTTATCAGAATAGAGTCTGCAAGACACAATCTGATGAGACCTTTAGCTTTTCTATCAGTCACATCATACTGTGCGGCTAAAGTCGGATCTGCGGGCCTATGCTTATTCTCATCAATCGCATCCCATAGATCCCGATCAATCAATAGATCTTCCATCTTCAGCTTCCACATCTCAAAGTTTGTGCCAGAAAACTTCTCTACATCAATCCTCCCTGAAATGCTTGCCATCTTTCCAATCCTGTAACACAGAAATGAAATACTCTGCACAAGCTCCCACTCAAACCTTGATTAGCTCAAAAAACCCTGTACCTAACAAATAGTTACAAAACTGGCCAGGGTTTGATACCACTTGTAAGAAAGCAAAGGTGTGCGGAAACGCTTCCTACGCTAATCTTGAAAGGACGGTTATGCAAATTTCAACTTAAACATTGCAAAGATCTCAAGAAATGCATAACAAAGTATAAACAAAATAACAATGAACACATAACACAGTGATTATCGTAGGGAAACCCTTTCGGGAGAAAAACCCCACCCTCCAAAACTAGCACAATGTATTATCAAATCAAAATGATTACAATACACTTGCAATGCAAATTCTTACAGGAGCGCATCACCACAACTCGAACTCAGAGAGACTCCTTCTAGCATCCAGTCTTGCAAAAACTCAATTGTACAAACACCTCCCCAAGCCCTCCTTTTATAGTGATTTTACAACCTGGAAACCATTTGTGGTTTTACAAAACCATGGGCTTTAACCACCATGCCACATGGTGCCCATTTTTGACATTTACATTTCCAAGATGGAAAAACAACCAGGTTAAAATAGTATTCCCGTCCATAATTTTGTCCTTTAGTTTAGACCCCCATAAAAATTACAAAATGAGTCATTAAGGCTCTAAAAATGGCCCACCTATATTCTACTATGGACAAGACTCATTTTAACAACTCACTAACCATTTTCCAATGTATAAACATGTGAAAAACTATCTCAAACAAATTCTAGAATTTACTAGAAAAAGACTGCAAGGTTGAGACACATGTTCTCAACAAGAGAAGCGATCTCTACCTGGAGAAAAAGAGACCTTCCCCATGCCTGCGTCTGCCCACAGCTTGTCACTGCCTGAAAAGATTAAGGTGATATCTTTCACGGGAGAGCAGAGTAGTGGAAAGTCATATTTGGTGAACCATCTGTCAGGGTGTCTTCTTGAATGCACAGATGGAGTACTGTGGATGAGCATTGCAATGGACAAAGATGATGGAGATGACAGCGAGGGAAGAAGTTTAGAGAGGAGTGAACAAGAGGATTTGTTTCTCTGTGTTCTCAATGCCGCTCTCAGCAACATAACATTATTCAACAAAATGGTACGCCATTTCTTTCTCACTGTAAACTTTTCTACTGTTTGTGTTTTAGATCATGGTATCTTAGAAACAGTGCAATGAGTCGAGGAAAATTCTATTTATATGAAATATAAAACATGGATTAAGTACTTTTTTAAAATGGGTCCCTTCATTTTTTATTATAGAATTTTTGCTTAGATAGGGTTACAGAGTCCTTTTTTAGCCGGCTCCAAAATGAGATTAATCTTCTCAAGCAGGGCCAAAAGCTGTTTAAAGGTCCATTTTGCATTGTCGTCAAGGATGTCGAGACAGCCGATCGTAAAGATCTTGTTCGAGAAATTCATGAGAAGATTTGTCAAAAATGCTGCAAATCGCAAGAAATTTTCATTTTGGAAATGAATGAGGGAAAGACAGTGATTGCAGCTCTGCCTCCTTATAACAGATCTGAGTATTATAGTGAGAGCCTGGGTGAGCTATCAAATGCAGTAGCAGAAAGAATCGATTTTTGCTATGATAATGGATTCACATTCATGAGGGATCTGAAGCTTATCATAGCCCAAATTTCCACGAAAGACTGGACTTCTGTTGAAATCTTTCCGTGACAAATGGGAATGAAGAATTTCGAGTGTTGGATAATTTCTATACGCAGGAACAAGTTCCTGATTTTCCTGTTGTTTTCTGGGACTATTCATGGAACATAAGAGATTCAGGACTCTGTCTCTCACCGTATACATAATGGGCAAATCCTATCACCATGAGAGAATTTGTTTCTCCACTCAGGTCAAAACTAGAGATTGTTTTACACAGGGATGGCAGCAGCGGCGAGGAATGGCATTCTTTATTCGATAAGTCGCCAGAGGCGCTGGTAGAGAGAAGGCATGACAGAGTTCAACAGTGGATAAGTTCAAACACCACAGAATTCCATGATAATGGTGAGGTGCAACAGCTGCAGCTAGATGCCGATGTAGCTCTTGGAAAAGTAAAGGAAAGGCCTACCAGTTTGTGGATGCAAATGTTCTTCCTGCTTTTGGAGCTGTTCGATGGGGAAGGGACATGATGACCACCATTCCTGCACGTGTAGTCATTCGTGTACAGAATGTTGCAGCTTTTGTGCTCGGGAAGTAGAAATCTTCTGTTGCTGTTATTGTGTTCCAAAAGTAGGTATAAAAGGACGCATCTTAAGCTTATGCAGGGACTTGGCAGGGCATGGAGGATGTCACGGTTTCAAAAGGAAAAAGCCATGCGGTGAGAGGTGTTACTTGTATGGAGTGTCTTCAATTGTAATGAGAAATGTTCACTGAGGGCTCGGCACCAGGGCCAGCAGAAGTGCAAATCTCCTAGACACATGTGTAGCACAAAATGTTCTCTTCCAACCTGCAATAATTCTTGTTCTCTACCGATTGAATCCAACCAAAAAAGGCACGAGTGCCCTGAGAGATATTGTCAGAGCAAATGCGCGATGGATGGGTGCAGCAGGACATGTGGAGTTGAAGATCATTTCCATGATTTGAATCCAAATGCAGAGCATTTGTGTGGGAAAGAGCATGTCTGCACCCACGAATGCGAGAAGCCGGGAATATGTGAAATCTTTACAGAGGTTGTCAAACAAACACAGGTTTTTCAGGGCCAAAGGGAATCTTTCGAATATGAAATTCTGTCAGAGCAAAATGGCCTGCGCAAAAGTTGTTGCATTCCCATTCCTCCTTTCAAAAGAGATCATGAAGGTACCCATGTTCACTCAAAAAATAAAGATTCTGTGCACTATTGTGAGACGAGATGCCCATCTTGTGGC
>BSBK01007923.1:127500-142639 GCA_027943335.1 Chamaecyparis obtusa
CTCATATAGATCCACTTGCAATAACATCAAACAAACATTTCAACCATGGAATATGCCATTCTATTTTAAATTGTTTATATGATGGTGTTTATATGATTTTGATATTAGTCAAATATTTTGTTGAGGATATTAATATATATAGATATTAATGGTATCACTACAAAAAATTTCCAACATATTTAAATAATATGAAGAGCCACTAACAATATTAATATTATTTAGGATGGGTAGAAAGAATAAATGGGAGTCACTTATCAAGTTAGACGTGCAAGACATCCCTAATGAAGGAAGTCATTTCTCAAGTTGTCAACTTGAATGGACACCTATTGGAGATGATAGTAGTCGACAGGTAGACTGGTGTGCTGCTATCCCTCTTGAGAGACTCCCTGACTTTGTGAAAGGAGAAGGTTTATTGGATAGTACAGAAATAGTATTTATACGTAAAAGATTTGTGGAGCATAATTTGATTGAACCTAATGACCATGCCACAAAGATGTATTCAAGGTTTGTCTAGATTTAATAAATCTATTAATAATGTCACTTTATTTATTTATTATATTGATTAATATATATTTTTGAATATGTATAAATAGTTATCATTGTGCTTTTGGACCACTAGACAAAAGAAATGCACCCAAAACTAAGGAAAGAATACACAGGTTTACTCAAAAAAGGGGTTGTCAAACCCACTTTAATGTTAGGGTTATGTATGGGAGACCAGATGTTGCAATAATTACATACAATGAGTTTAGCCATCAAGATGCTAATGGTGAATTTTGCCATGGAAAGGATGACCCTTATGGTGATCCAAGGAGTAGTGTTGCACCAAGGTTGTCAAATGAGTGCAAATCATATATTGAATCCTTGTTACTAATGGTGTAGGAGTTGACACCATATGTGAGCAACATTACTTAGATTGTGGTCTGAAAATGTTGATGAATAAGAGGGACACATGTTTATTGAGAAAGGATGTGTTAAATGCATGGAAAAGAGTGTGTTCCCTACATTCACAAAAAAATGAAGATGATGCAAAAAGTGTATGTTTGTGGCATGTGGAGGAGAAAGAAAACTTCTTCTACTATAAAACACCAAACAATGTGGAAGATATTCCATTTATCATAGGCATCCAGACACCATGGATGCAAGAGATGATGGTGAAACATTCACACAACTCAATCATTGCAATGGACTCTACATTCTCAACAAATAAATATGCTGTAAGTAAAACAATGTTAATTTTATTTATGGATCTTAATTCAATTTCTTGTCTAATTTATCCAAAAAAAATAATGTATCATTGATTTATTCATGTGCAGTATGAATTATATACCTTGCTTGTTTTGATGAACAAGAAGCGGGTGTGCCTGTTGCATGGGCCATATCCTCAAGAAATAAAACTGAGGATATAAATGAATGGCTAAAAGAGGTTTACAAAAGAGGGAAAGAATATAAAGAAGACTGGCATTTCATTGCATTCATGACAGATGATGCTAGTGCTGAGATTGAAGCAATCAGGTTTTATCAACCTTACTCTATATTTATAAGAGTGTAATTGTTTAATATTTCATTTACAAAAATATTATTTTTCTGATTTTCAGCAAGAATTGATTTTTCATTTAACAATCAACTTTGTTACATTGCAATTTTTATTTACTAACTTTTATAATTTAACTTGTAGATCAACCTTTAATTGTCGAGTACTTTTATGTATTTGGCATGTATGTAGAGCATGGTTGAAGAATGTGTACAAGTAAGTCAAATTCAATTAAAGTATAGGAAAAATCACATGCTTAAACATCATAGCCTAATATAATTTTTATAATCCAGGTTTGTGAGAAGAGGGATGTTGGAACAAAAATGTTCGATAGACTGGGTGAAATAATGTATGCAATGAGTGACAACGTTGACATCATTAATCATTTGATAAACAACTTCATAGAGGAGTTTAAAGAAGAGAAGCAATTTATTGAGTATTTTAAAAAATATTGGTGTCATGATGATAGACACATTGGTAAGTTCTTCAAACATCCATTATCGTTTATATGCATTTACATCTTTTAACTTGGCTATAGTGTAAACTCATACATCATATGATTTTTGTATAGAGATGTGGGAAAAAAATTTCCGAAGTTTCTCTCATGCAAACCAAGAAACTAATGCAGCTATAGAGTCATACCATTGTCACATTAAGAGTCACTATTTAAGTGATCATTCTAAGAAATGCACAAGGAGAATGGATTGGCTAATTCAAAAACTTCTCCATAGGGTACAACCATACTATAAAAACAAAAGATATCTACAGTTATCTGGCTTCTTGACTAACTTCAAAAAGGAAAGATATTATATAACTGCTTTAGAGAGATCAAAAGCAATAGCTGATACAGACTGCTATCCCCACGATCTTCTTCTTGATACATATAAGATAAGGAGCCAAACTGATCCAACAAAATGGTACCTTGTTAGAAAATTTCGATCAGATTTACATGTGTGATTGTCAGTGGGCAAAAAGAGGAAACATGTGCAAACATGTGTTGAAGATTTTAGATCTTCTAAAGAGGAACAAAATAAATGAGCAAGATCAAATTGGTGGTATGTTTAATTTGTGATTTAAGTTTAATAATTCTTTCTAATGATTATTATATTTTTTCACCACTAACTAAATTAATTTTATTAAATTACAGATGATGTTACTCCATTGGTTAATGGAAATGATGAAGTCAGAGAGAGTTCTTGTCATGAAAATGATATCATTGGTAAGGTTAATATCTTTACAATCAAGTATTAAATAATTGTATTGTTCTAAAAGTAACTAATTATTATTTCAATTATAGATGGTTGCATACCTTCAGGAGATCAAGATGTGCTTGGGGTTGTCATTAGTGAAGCTCAAAGTACTGGTAATTATCAAAACCATCATTTTATAATGAAGCATTGGAATTTTTTAAATATTTTTTTAACTTAATCATTGTTATTTCTATTACAGATCATTGGAAATCGTCTAATACTTCCAATGATAACTTTCAAAATTCAGTTGACTACATAACTTCATTGCTACAAAATTTACCAGCTAGAGAAGATGAAAAAATCATGTTTAGTGAGTGTGTTGAGAGATTTAAGAAAGACATGTATGCAACTTTTTCATCTTCCAAGTTCAAATCAATCCCCGACTCAGAGAACATGTCTATGCAACGGATATCACCATGGTTTAGTCCAAGTAAAATGCATAAACGTCATTCTAATCATCACAAGTGTAATAACATATCTCAAAACTCAAATGAAAGAGCTCAAGAACATGAAACTTTTCAATTCCCCTCAATAAGATCTAGAAAGAAAATGAAAAAGAAGGTCATTAATCGATCAGGAATAACAATACAACAGGAAAGAAATGTTATCATGCAGAAAGGTAAGTACATTTATTCAAAATTATTTTAGTAATTTATCTATATATATATATATATATATATATATATATATATATATATATATATATATATATATATATCTAATAAACATATGTCATTTCGCAGGGTTGAATGATCAAGAAAGTGCTCGACGACGTCGATTACCTTTCTCCATTGATCTAAACCAAATGGTTATAGGTGAAATACAAGTTACATACGGTAAATTTTTTTAAAAAAAAATTATTATGTTTTATTTCAAAACTAACTAAATTATTTTTATTAAGTTACAGATGATGTTACGCCATTGGTTGATGAAAATGATGAAGTCAGAGGGAGTTTTTTTCATGAAAACACAATCCAAACTAGAAATGGTAATGAAATTACAAAATAACAATCAATCAATTTTGAGTCTTTAGTTTGTATTTTTATTTTATATGATTCAATGTATTAAATGTGTAATATTATTGCAGTGTTACCCTTTTCTTTTGATCTTAACCGAAACACAAGTGACACAATGCAAAGTGGAGATGGTAAGGAAATTGTGTATTCAAATTTAATTGATTCCAAGTCTTTAATTTAGAAACAAATTTTATAACTAACTCAATTTATTTGCAGGTTTTGATGATATTTATATGGAGGATCACGGTGAACACTTTTTAGGAAATTCATTCAAGTGATAAAATTGGTTCCAATTAGAAAAGGGTTTAATATAAGATCAAGACTAAGAGCTTCGCTATAAGGGAATTTTATAACTTATTTGTATTATTTATCATCCAAATTCTACTTCCTTGGTTTTGTGCATTTGCAATGGATTTGATTTCGTCTCATGGTGATAGCATTATGATGCTTTGAGTTTTGTTTTTTGTACTATAGTTCATCATCTTCATGCGTTTATGTTGTCATTCTTAGTTATAACCCTTGATGATATGATTAATATATCTTAAAACTAGTTAATACTTGTTGTGATGGTGTTGTTCTTACCATAAAGGCCCAAACCCTATTGGGGTGTGGTTTTTGAATGTTTACATAAAGTTGGATGGGGAATGGTGTAGAGAAATGGGATATGAAGAATGAAAATAGTGGTAAGAAGCTAAGAAAAAAGAATCAATTTTATATAAGAAAATATAAAATTAAACAACTTTACAGACTATTAAATTAATTTATTTTATAATACTTTTGTCATAATGTCTTTAATAATTTATTTACATTTATTATTTATTCACTTAATCAAGTATTGTATCACACATATCCACCATCCATCATAATTCTAGTATGCTTGATCAATCATGAGGATGAGAGTTCAAGGAGGCAAAAAATTTAAAATTAAGAAAACATAGAGTTAAGATTTATATGATGTACAAATAATATATATATATATATATATATATATATATATATATATATATATATATATATATATATATATATATATATATATATATATATATATATATATATATATATATACATACCAAATTTCATAATTATTTTTACTATGTCTGATAATTAATCCAAATATGGTAAGCTTAAAATCTATAATTTTAGACATATAACTTAAAAAATTAATTATAACTTCAATATTATTATATTAAATTGTAATCTCTAATCGCTTTTATTATTGTAAACTAATGTTTATATCATTATTATTGAAAAATAATTTGAGTAAATTTTAATTTTAGAAGATAGTAATAAAATGCATATTATTTAAATAGATTGATAGTTAGTAAATACAATAAAAATGAAGAAAAATTAATTTATTTGATTTTTAAATTAATTAATTAATTAATAATTATTACTTTATATTACTTTATTTTAATTTTTTTTCATAATTATTTACAATTATTTATTTATATCAATATTCTTTCTACCTATTTAAACAATGTTTATTTTATTAATATGTATTAAAAATTAAAAATTTACTATAAAATAAATATTCAACAATATGAATATAAATCTAATAATTATAAAAATAATAATAAACAAGTTTCATAAAAGGCCAAAGATAGTAAATAAATGTAATTTATTTACCTATTTAAACAATGTTTATTTTATTAATATGTATTAAAAATTAAAAATTTACTATAAAATAAATATTCAACAATATGAATATAAACCTAATAATTATAAAACTAATAATAAACAAGTTTCATAAAAGGGCAAAGACAGTAAATAAATGTAATTTATTTACCTATTTAAACAATGTTTATTTTATTAATATGTATTAAAAATTAAAAATTTACTATAAAATAAATATTCAACAATATGAATATAAACCTAATAATTATAAAAATAATAATAAACAAATTTCATAAGAGGGCAAAGGCAGTAAATAAATGTAATTTATTTAAATTAAAATCAAATTGTACTAAAATGTTTATATATTTATGTTTTGGGGGCAATGCATGAATACTGCAAATTTGATTAAATCTGTAGAAATATGCAATGATATGTAATTCAGAAATACTGCCCTTTTTTATTGCCCTTACCTTGATCAGTGTGCGCGTCAGATATGCCAGACCGTGCAACATACGCAGATGTCATGGCATGGAGGGCATGGGGGCATGGCATAGCGGGCACGGCTTTTGACGGTGCAAATATGTTGCACCATAGCCGCTACCACAAAGCAAGGCTGGAGGCTGCAGACACAATATTGATGAAAGCTGCCCAACACCATAATTGAAGGCGAAAAAACCATTAATATTCTTTCTGAGAGATGGGGGAAATGATGACAGGGTGACTTGTGTACATTTTGTGGATAAAATGAAAAAAGCTGAGCCTAGAATGATACTTCATACAATTATGTTTGGAAGAAGCACGACAACAAACATCCTGATTCAAATGGCAAAGGTTGGTGGCGGAAAGTTCGAGCAAACATTAGATGCGAACTGGGTGGCCCTTAGCTTTGAGAATCTGCATAAAAGTGTCAAACCTCAAGTTGTAGTTTTGATGTGAGCGCCAGACGCCTTTCGGGACCATGCTTATTAACTTGGAGGGTATATTATGTAACGTAATCAGTTTTATTCTTGTGATAGTTTTATGTTTCGAGTTTGTTTAGTAGAAAGTCATATTTATATGTCCTATTTTACTTCATAGTTCTTGGATTCATGTATATAAACAAAGATTGAAGTGAGACCAATAATGTTCATTTGGGGCTTACCTATGTAGTCTTTATTGACTTCAAAGTCTAATATTAATTATATGGTTGTATGTTATTAATTTTATAGTTGATAGTTGCATATATTCAATATTGTAGTTGTATTGTTGTTGATTATGGTTGAATTCCATAATGTCACTTTCCTTTTGATTTTCTATATAATGGATGCCTTGCCTCTCATTTCTTAAGGCAATTTGGGCTTTTGTTTATATGTTTGTTTTGTGATCAGAAGATCACTGTTCTTGATTCAGTTGCATTCATCTCGTATGAGAGGCACTTTGAAAAAAATTCCATTAAGACTCATTTGCAAAGAAAGATAGAAGAAGCTAAAGAGTGCAAGATTAGTGATTTGTAAATTACACTTCAGTTAAAGCTTCTTAGAAGAAGTTTGCAACTCAGCTTTAGTTATTAATATTTTTTTTCTAGTTTGTATGAGCTTTTTGTTGTTGCATGGAGAATCATTATAGAGAAAGTATCTAGACAACAAGTTAAAGAGTGAAAGCTAATAGATCCAGCAGAGAAAGACCACAACATTAATCACAACCCTTAGCAAACTTGCCCAATTAAAAAAAATAGTAGGACGCAGATCTAAGCCAGCCTTATTTGTTGATATCGTATGCATTTTTTATGTAGTTTGCATTGTTTGTAGTTGAAAAAAGACCAAACCGTTGCAATTGAAAGGAGATCTGGCCATGTGGAGGTAGCACAAAATAAGGGAAGCAAGCATCCATTTTATTTTTTTCAAAAGTTCATTTCTTTTTAAAAGAAAATTTGACTTTTAGTGGATCAAAGGATAATGTTTTTAAAACTTTATTAAAGTTTTGATTATATGCTCCTTTTTAAAAAAAACTTTAAACCTTTCTTTTGTGAATATGAGTTTTGTTTAAAGGAGGGAATTTATTTAAAAATTAAAAAAAAGAAATGATATATTGGAACTTCTATTAAAGGAGTTAAAAGTGATTTTTTTGTAAGGTGAGAAATAAATCTTTTGTATCTAAGTGCATTATCGGTTGAAACTGACACTTATTTCTTAAAAAATATTATAATAATTTTTATTATTTTTGTTTGCGTCCCATTTGAAGGGACAAGTAGAGTATTCATTTTTAGATCTCTCCTAGACTTTGTGTTGAGCAACTTGGTTCATTGCGCACATTTTTATGGCAAATATGGCTGACAATATAATGTCTACTATGTTGATTCCCTTCTTCGAAGGAGACAATTTTACATATTGGTGCACTAAAATGCAAACTCTATTCAAATCTAAGGATTTGTGGGAAATTGTTCAAAATGGCTATGTTGAGATAACAAATGTAAATGCATTAATTGAACAACAAAAAAGGAATACAAAGAAAATGTAAAAAAAGATAATGAAGCTTTATTCTTAATTCAGGGTGCAATCACTCAAGCTATTTTTCCCAAGATAAGCGGTGCTCTTCATTTTGAGCAAGAATGAAAAATGTTAAGTAATGCATATCAAGGTGCACAAATTGCTAAATTGCAAACAATGAGAAAAACTTTTGAAAATTTAAAAATGACATCTAGTGAATATGTTAATGAACATCTGACAAAGGTAGAAGGCCTAGTGAGTCAAATGAAAATACTAGGGGAAGATGTAGATGACAAGCATGTCAATAAAAAAATTTTGAGAAGCTTGATTCCAAAATTTGAAGGTGTTGTCTCTACAATTGAGATATCTAAGGATCTCTCAAGCATACAAATTGATGAATTAAGTGGAATTTTGTTAACTACTGAAGAAAGGATGAAAAGTAATGAAGAAATCTTAGAGCATGCATTTTCCTCTAAAGAAAATAGAAGAGGAAAAAGAAACACATTCTTCAAGAGTCATAATAAATGTGATGATCACAATAAGAATGAATACAAAGGTGAATCTAGCAATTCCAAATGAAGAGGAAATTATTCCAGAGGAAGAAGTAGCAACTTCAGAGGAGCTGGAAGAGGAAGAGGTAGAAGTAATGGGGGAGATAATAGTAAAAGTAATATCCAATGCTTTCATTGCAATAAGTTTGGACATTATGCTTCATAATGTTGGAGTAAACAAGGTGAAACAGAAAAGAGAAGTGCTCATAACACTATTGAAGATAAGCAAAATTTGTTCATTTCTTGCTTCAATACAAATGTTAGTGAAAATAATGTGTGGTCTATAGACTCTAGATGTTCTTCACATATGACATCTAATGAGAATCTATTTGTCAATTTGGATCAAAAGCATCAAAGTACTATAATACTTGGAGATAATAATTCTCATGAAAGCAAAGCTAAGGGTACCATTACAGTTACAACAAAATATGGTGAAGTGAAGCATATCAATGAAACATTATTGGTTCCAACACTCAAAAATAAATTGTTGTCTATTGGACAAATATTAGAACAAAATTATCAAGTGACTTTTGATAAGAATGAGTGCATAATAAGAGATAAAACAAAAAGGAATGCAATTATTGCAAGAGTGAAAATGACAGGTGATATAATGTTTCCTATTCATTTTACTCACGGGAACCAAGTACTAAGGTCTAGTGAAATGAGTGAAAGTAAGATTTGACACAAGAGATATGGTCACCTCAGTTTTAATGGGTTGACTTTACTCAAAATTTTACTCAATTAAAGTGCATAGATGACAATCATTTCTTTTTTTCTTTTGATTTCTAGTTTTTAAGATGTAATTGTTAAGATGAGTATCGATATCATCATCATGATCATCTACCCTCTCATTATATCTCAATGCATGCCTAGTTCTCTATTGATGCAAAGGGGGGTCATCTGCAATAACATATAAAAGGGTTAAATTAAAAACATTTTATTAGAATTAAAAACATTTTAAACATTTTAAAGTATTTTAGTACTTTACAAGCCATAATTGTATAGCTCTTTACCTGATCTAGTCACATCATCAACATCGAGGTCAACTTGTCTGGCCTCGGCCTCAACCTCAACATACTCATTAACAGCAGCCTCTACACTCTCTACAGCTGCAATACAAATTGTTACATTAATCCAAACACCAATTGCAATTAAATTTGTATTACTACACCAATCAATTTAAGATGTTTACTTGTATTACTATGATGCACATCCTCATTGTCATCAACACCCACAGGTTGTGTATGGCAAGAATCGGCAGGCTGCATTTCAATTTCATACGCATTCATGTTATCATTGTTTTCTTACTTAAAACAAATTTACTCACTTTATGTTGGAACTTAACATCAAATAAACTAATTGGTAAATAATTAAATTTGAAATATCATCTATTTAGCTACTTACCCTGACGGATCGATCAGTAGAACCTTGTGCACTTCTTATTCTTTCTACCACAACTTTATAGCCTTGTTGGAAGCCAATTCTCTTGTCCTCTTCTGTGAGACTTATATTGAACTCTGTGCCCTGCATTTTTGCTTGGTATCGTCAAATTTTATTTTATTGTTTCATCAAAACAAAAAAATATTTCAAATTATAAATAAATATTTAAAGATCAAAGAATTATTTTCAGTGTTAAAAGCCATGTAAAGATTGTATTTTTCCAACACTTACGACTCGTGCAACGAGTTTCGAATAACCACCAGAGCCTAGCTTGTGTTGCCTGTGCTTTTGCAATCTTGCCTTTGTTTCCTTTGATGTGCCAGGCAATTTATGAAGAGATTGAAATATGTTAGTTCATATAAATATGAAGAGTATTTAGTACACAATTACATTCTTAACAGTATCACATACCTTCTTCTGTTCTCTAGTGGTGTATTTCTTTTTTTTACTTTAGTTTTCTCATTCGCTTCCAGAATAATAGATTTCCACTCTAAATCAAGAATGCAAGGGGGGCGCTGGTAATGTGGGTTTTTGGTTAATGTACACCTGTACTGGTCCCTAATATACCTCAAACATATCCTGGCTCTTTGAAGGAGCTTACCCTTCTCAAATGCACGAGTCCAAACAAGTTTGTCATACTCTCTACGAGATCATCCTTTAACTTTTGATTTTGGGTTTTCCACCTTTTAAGAAAGAAAACAATGTTAAATTCAAAAATGGATGTAATGATAACTATCCTAGCAATGATATGAAATCAAAATAGTGGATTGGGGTTTTAGTTCGGATATGATGTTTCACCCTGTACAGATGGTGGGCCCGAATATCCGCAAACACTCATCATTAAGTTTACTATAAAAAACATCATTCCCTACAAAATAATCATGGGATCATTAGTCAAAGGATATAATAGTATAAAATAAGAACACAATAGATGTAAGCTTCTCATATTGAATGCAAGGTGTAATTAACATACGATTGTATAGTAAAAGAAAGGTCCAATCTTTGAAGTACCTGGAAGTTTTGCTATTTTCAAGGGAAGTCCTTCTTTTTTGAACACAAGCAATATGCAATCCTTCACTATTCCCGTACTAGCCATACTAGTACATCCAGGAAAATCACCATCAAGTGTTTCATCCCCTGTTGCATAAATTGAATCCATTATGAAATGGCCCTAAGAAAGAACACTTCAAGGGAAATAAACATATATATAATGATAGAGAAAATAAAATACCTATATGAGTAGGTGGTGCCATGGCGTCTGTGGCCATGCTTTATGTTGCCGACATTGCAGGACGTGAAACATCTGAGCCTGCCATCGTATGAGGTGGCGATAGTAAATGATCATTGACATGTGCTGAAGAATAAGATTGTTAGAGCATAATAAAACCAATTATTAGCATGGAAAATATTGTTAGAGAGTCAAAAAAATATAGTCCAACATGCGATCTACCTGAACCAGCTATAGTACCCTCATCATGGTTGCAAGGATCAAAATTACGCAAAAAAAGCTGTAAAAGCAACACATCCGCTTATTTTTTAATGACATAAAAGACTACTATAACATAAAAACTATTATTGAACTTTTGTTATAATTAAAAATTACATTAATACTTACTCGGTAATTTTGAGATAGGTGCATCAATTTAGTTGCCCTCTTTTGTGACTCAAGAGTCGGTGGGAATATAGATGCCAATTCAGCCAATCTATTTCCAATTTTGTGGAGGCATTTTTTAATTGCAGAGGCCTGCTCATCACAAGCACCGAAATCAACAACTAGGTCCTTGTCAAAGGACTCCTCTTCAGGGACTACGGGTTCCTTTCCATTTCTCTGCTGACCACTTGTCTATGACAACAATATTACTAACACTATAGAATTAATCTGAAACAGTGATGAAAAGAATATAATAAAAAACTTTATTTAACATTTTGCTTCTATGTAATTTGTAGTTCAATAACAAAGAGGTTTACCTACTGGGAAGAAGTGCATGCACGATCATCATTGTCCCCACTACGTGGTTGCTCCATATTGTGGTCCTGTGTTATTATTTAAAGTTAACCAATAATTAGAAAGGACTACATTAATAAATTTCATTAGAAGATGATGATGGAGATGAGGTGGATGGTGAGGAGACTCTCTAAATGTGGTTGGCAAAAAAACTCAATTATTTAATGGTACATAGTATGTACCTACACCCTAATGATAGTGAAATCATTTGTATCTATGCGATTCAAATTGTAATCAATAAGTAACTCTTCCCCTGCATTTATTGATTTTATCACACATACAAATACATGATTTCCCTTGCACGCCTCAAATATGCAATTGGGTTGCTTAATAGTTGACAGAGGTCGCATGCTATTTATAAAACCTACAATATTCCCAGATGCTTTTGGCCTTTCGTCAATGTATATATCCACTTTTTTACTTTGCTCATTGTCTTTTGTTGAATATAATTTTTCTAGAGTGCATACCTACGCATACTTTTTTTATATTGAACAATTCACATCCAACTTTTGTAATCGTAACAAGGTCCAACATACTCCATCAATTCAACAACTTTGCTATAAGAGACCTTTATGCCATCCATGGAAAATAAGCCCAAACCATGTATTGACGATGGTGCAATACGATATATCTTGTCTTTAACACTAAATCAGTGTTTATTGGAGGAAGTTCCTTGGGGACCCATTGTTTTTGTAGATTTTGGTACCTAGAGGGCACCTCGATGTCACCTTTTCTCTCATCATCATAAGAACATGACCCCCCTTGAGTAAGGAAAAATTTCATGCGTCTATTGAATTTCCTTCTAGTCTTTTGACGTCTAGTTGATCTTCCTAATTCAAACATACTAAATGACTCACTTTCTTCGCTTGAGGAAGACACATCTGACAAATACCTATTTGCTACTACCTACACTCCTCAAATGAGAGAGATAGCAAGTAATGTGAGATATTTTGCAAAATGTGAAATACATTAATCTCTATAGGGTGTATTGACTTATACCTGTCGATCCATGAGATTGTGTGGGATGCTCGTGAAAGGAGTTCGGGTACCTACATATGTAATTCAATTATCTAATGTTAGCTAAAAAACTCATGATACATTTTGTGAGTTTGAAGAGAGTTTGTGACATGTGTGATAGAACCTACTTTATCTAATATGGTGCATTGTTAAACAAATTAAGGGTAGAGTAGTTATTACTTAGTTTTTTGTGGGGGAAAATGAAGATATGTCTAACAAATAGCAGGTCTTCTTTAGTATTTCATGAATTTTTACCACATATACTGTTTCAAGCCTTTGAGTCTTGGAGAAGAAGAATGGTGTAAGTTGAATAGATCAGAGTGAATGGGGTGTTGAAACATGGTGAATAGACCATGATGAGATGATACTTGATGTCGTGACTAAGTTTCCCTCACAAACATTGGCATAGACTAGTTTTACTAAGTTTCCTTTCTCTATTTTGAGGTTTCTTTTCTCTGCCACAGGCGTACAATCAAAGGGTTCATTGACAAAATGATCCTTCCAATGGTTACTATGAATATGAATGATTTGATATAGCATATTGCTCATTTTACTTGAAGTTTGGAATAGCTTGTGCAAGGGTGAAAGTAGTTTTGATCGTTTTGGTCGTGACTGTTCCTCTACACAGTCAGGAAATGTAACTGTCTAATGATTATATGTAATGTTGAAATGGATTAAATTCTTTATTCTTGGTAGAAGTGAATGGAAGGAATAGTTTTGGTGTTAGGTTTCATTTATTATTGAATTCAATGGTTGAACCAAGATGTGTTGAGGAGTTTGCTCCTTGTTTAATGTTAACTGTTCCTGCACAATCCACTCATACAATAGTGAAATGCTATGTGGACGGGATGGTTGATAGTGTTCCTTGAGGGAAGGGGGATTTTGAAAGACTTGCTATCATTGTATTGTGTATTTCCAATATGTTTGGATGCAGGGCAGACCGGGAGAATGAAGGATCGCTCATTGATTGCATGATAACCCAGTTTTGAAGGTTCACTAGAAGAGGGGAATGAAGGATCACTCAGTGATTGCATGATAACCCCACCAAGCATTCTTTCCTTTAATTTTCCACAATATCTCAAAGTATTATCATTATTCTTTACTTTCTTCTATATGCTATTCTTTCTATGGTTTTGTTATCTCAGAAATATATCAAAAACATTGCAGATGTGCATATAAAAGTAAAATATTGTCCTTCAATTGTTCCACATTGAAGCATTTCCTCTTTAGAGTATTCTCTTCATTTGTACAATATCTGTCAAAAATAGTTCTCGTATTTCTTCAAGATCTATTTTAATCTTTATATTGCAATTTTGATTAGATTTGACCTATAGTTGATTTCATTAGTATTTTATAACATATACTCCTAATGTGAAATGTGGAGAGAAAGAAAGAGACACACTAGGTATGATGTGATATCCCCTATCTATATTAAGAATTTGATAAATAAATTAATAATAATAAATTAAAAAATAATCAAAAGTATATTAAATAAATATATTTATCACATTAATCAATGTTATTAACAAATAGATAATTGTATAATAATATATATATTGAACATTGAAATAAATAATTATCAATCAATGAATATATAATGAATAATTATCAAAATTAATAATTAAAATAAATATTAATCAGCCGTATATCAGCAATATATTAATAATGCATAGATAATTATTAATTATTCTAAATTAATATTAGAGTGGGATGGAAAGATAAAGAACAATGATATTGTTGAAGTCAAACAAAGTCAGTAAGGACAAGTTGGCAGAAAAGGTGTCACATAAGTGCAATGACAAATACGATTTCATAAAGTGGTGCAAAATTTAGACTAATAACAGTGATTAGTATTGATAAAGGAATGATATACGATTTACAAAGAGACATGAGTCGTGTCTTTTACATGACTACTCATCCTAAGCATAAGATATAAGAAAGCACTCTCCATCATTAATTCGGGCATCGAAGAAGAGAGAATATAAAATTTGCTACCCTACGTAGGGAAGAGAACATTATAGAGGAAAATACTGACAGATTAATAAATCTGTATTTAGCATCTGGCAACAAGTCAGACAACCAGAACACATAGGATTTAACTTTATGTATATATATTATACAATCTCACAACTAATGGGGGAGATGTATATATATCTCTACATATACATATATACATGTATATATGTATATGTAGAAATATACATACATACATACATACATACATATATATATATATATATATAT
>BSBK01007924.1:7500-47500 GCA_027943335.1 Chamaecyparis obtusa
AAAGAAAGGAACCAAATCTGAAAGAATCTAAAAGCATAGATAAGAAGAAGTTAGATGAGATCAACAAATCTGATGACACACCTAAAGGAGAACTACCTAAAGAAGAAGAACCATCAAACCAAGAAGAATCACCCAAAGGTATGCAAAGAGAATTCAAAGGTAGATGTTTTGGTTGTAATACTATTGGTCACATGAAGAGAGATTGCATAGGTAAACAATTTAAACCACTTAATGGTTATTTCTATAATTGTTATGGTTTTGGACATAGAGCTATTTGTTAGGAATAAGGTGTCTCAACCTTGGATAATTTCTATTCTTATAATTTGTTTTGTAAATGTATTTTTTGCAAATAATATAATTAAGTGTGAGTGTACATGTCTAGTTGGCATGTTAATGTGTCGCTCCACTTGATGTGTCGACATCTTGTACGTAAGGAGATCATGACTGAAATGGTCATGATGGATTCTTATGATGCGTAAGAACTATTTAAGGAATGTGCTATGACAGGTGTAAGAGTATCTTATGACTTGGGCCTATTTGGGCACCCAAGAAGAAGTGGTTGGTGTGTGTAAGAGAATATGCCAAAAATAGGTTGGTATGATAGATTCTCTTACACTTCTCTTGTGACCGTTATTTTGGTAGATTCTATGACAAGCTGTCATAGTCTATTCTAGGGATGGATGCCTATTCTTGGGATTGCATGTAACAACTATGTACATGTGGTTTTGTGCATGGGTCTTGGTGGTTGTGCCTATTTTTGGGTCCAAAGGAGTCTACATATACGATGCTGCTCCTATGGGAGAGATATAACAAAATTTAAGTCTTGTTGGCTTTGTCTCTCATTTCCTGAAAGAACTTGCATTGTAAGTGTATTGTAATCTTTGTGTTGAAGATAATACATTGTGCAGGTTTTGGAGTGCTGGGGTTTTTACTGAAAGGTTTTCCCTAGGGTATATCATTGTGTCATTCTCTATTTTTCTGTATGCATTGTATGTGGTTGCAATATCTTTGTTAAAGTAGTTAACAAATCTAAAATTGTAAGGATTTATAAGAATTTGCACAATACTCTCCTATAGAGATTAGCGTAGGAAGTTGTTTCCACACCTGAGTTTCCTTACAAGTGGTATCAAAGCTTGATCAACTTTTGATCCTAGTTGTTGGGTAGGGTTTTTTGAGCTGATCTCAAGTTTGAGTGGGTGTTTTTTGCAGATTGAGATGGCAAGTTCATCATATGGAAAAATGGAGGTGGAGAAATTTAATGGCACTAATTTTGAGTTGTGGAAACTCAAGATGGAAGAAATGTTGGAAGATTGTTACCTATGGGAAATGACTTCAAATGCTACAAGACCAGAAACTATAGCTCAAGTAGATTGGGATATCAAAGACCATAAAGCTAAGGGTCTCATAAGACTCTATTTAACCGATGCAGTCCTTTTGAATGTTCTAGATGAGAAAACCACAAATAGTTTGTGGGAAAGACTTGCGGCTGTGTATCAGGCTAAATCTCTGGTGAACAAGTTGTTCTTGAGGAAGAATTTGTACTCTCTATGAATGGAGGAAGGTGGATCCTTAATGGATCATTTAAATGCATTTAATCTACTGGCTGCACAGTTGACATCAGCTGGTGTCGAGTTAGAGGAGGAGGATCATTACTACACACTTTTGTGTTCTTTACCAGACTCATGGGACCATCTTGTGATGGCTCTCGGAAGCACTTTAGTCACCTTCAAAATGGATGATGTTGTGTCTTCACTTCTATCAGAGGAGATGCGGAGAAAGGCTTCCATTTCAAAAAAAGAAGCCCTTGCTATTCATGGGAGATCCACTGAAAGAGGGAAGAAAAATGACAATAAGTCTGACAATAAGGGTAGATCCAAATCCCATGAAAATTCAAAGACTTCCAATAAGTCCAAGGAAAAATGTTGGAACTGTGATAAATCTAGGCACTTTCGTAAAGACTGTAAAGAGCTGAAGAAGAAGAAGAAAGGTTTAGATTCAGCTTCAGAAAGATCTCAAGAAGATGGTGATGCATTTATCGTAGCTTTGGTAGCCCATGCATCTGATGATGTGTGGTTGGTTGACTTGGGTGCATCTTTTCACATGACCTCTCATTGAAACTGGATCTCAAAATATGAAGAATTTGATGGTGGAAAGGTGTACTTGGGTGATGATTCTCACCTAAAGATAGTTGGATGCGGAAGGGTCACTATCAAATTTCCTGATGGACGAGTAAAGGGAATCAACAGAGTTATGCACATTCTAGGTTTGGTATGAAACCTATTATCTATAAGTATGCTGAATGATGTAGGTGTGCAAGTTGTTTTTTTGAAAGAAGGATGCAAGATGATGAGATGATCAATAGTTCTTGCAAGGGGTACTAGGAGAGGTACCTTATTTCAGCTAGATGCATGTATTCCTCTATGTAATAGTTCTTCATCCTCACCATCTGAACAAGCAGTGAAGAAGTTTGTGGCTATTGGTTTCGATGGTAGTGCAAATACTTTGGAAGGTAAGCTTTCTGCAGAAAAGACAATGTTGTGGCATATGAGATTTGGCCACATTGGTGAAAAGGGTCTCAAAACCCTAAAAAATAAAAATCTTGTTGAGGGGTTAAATGATTGCAATCTCGAGTTCAACTTCTGCGAACATTGTGTCTATGGTAAACAAAATCATGTTTAGTTTTACTCTAGCTCTCACAAATCTTCTGATGTTTTGGATCTTATTCATTCTGATGTATTTGGTCCTATAAAAGTTCCTTCAATCTCCAAGTCTATATTTTTTGTATCTTTCATAGATGATTATAGTAGAAGGATGTGGATTTATTTCCTTAAAAGTAAGACACAAGTCTTTAGTTAGTTCAAGGAATTTAAAGCTCTTGTAGAGAATCAGACTAGTAAGAAGATTAAGTGTGTGAGAACTGACAATGGTGGTGAGTTTTGCTCAGCAGAGTTTGAACAATTCTATAAAGAAAAAGGTATCAAGAGGCATAAGACAACTCCTTATACCCCATAGCAAAATGGAGTTGCAGACTGAATGAATAGGACACTGATGGAGAAGGCTAGGAGTATGCTTAGTGGAGCTGATTTAGAACAAAGGTTTTGGGCTGAAGCTGTGGCCACTGCTTGCTATCTGGTTAACAGATCTCCTACATCATCCCTTGTTGGTAAGACACCCATGGAGGTATGGTCTGGTAAGAAGCCTTCAATTATACATCTTCATGTTTTTGGTTGTGAAGCTTATGCACATGTTCCAAAGGAGAAAAGATCTAAGTTGGAAAACAAAGTTGTTAAATATATTTTCATCGGATACAGTGCTGGTGTGAAAGGATACAAGCTTTGGGATCATGTGACTAGTAAGGTGTTGTATGGTAGAAATGTTATTTTCAGAGAGCTAACATCTTCTCCTATTGTGCTACAACCAGATGAAAAAGAAAAGGAAAAAAATGTTGTTCAGTTGCCTCCTACCCCTGAGAAGACTGAACAGAGAGACCATGTTGGGTCTAATGATGAGGAGAGCTCTAGCGGCTCTGATAGTTTGGAAGAAGAGGAAGAACAACCTCAACCTCAACCCTTGAGGAGATCCATGAGAGAAAGAAAGCAACCAGAAAGGTTTGGTTATTCTATGTTAGATTCCAGTTGTGCCTTTGCTTTGATTACTAACACTGATGAGCCTAGATCTGTGAAAGAGGCTTTGGGCATGGAAGATGCAGGTTCCTGGATTGAGGCTATGGATGATGAGATGGCTTCATTGGAGAAAAACAAAACTTGGGACCTTGTACCTTTTCCTAAAGGGAGAAAATCTATTGGCTATAAATAGGTGTTCAAGAAGAAATTCTGTGCAAATGGCAGTGTTGAAAGGTATAAAGCTAGATTGGTTACAAAGGGGTATTCACAGGTAGAGGGAATAGATTATGGTGAAATATTCTCTCTTGTTGTAAAGTTGACATCCATTAGATTTCTGTTATCTCTTGCTACATCATATGATTTAGAGATAGAATAGATGGATGTGAAGACAGCTTTCCTTCATGGTGATTTGGAGGAAGAGATTTATATGTCACAGCCTGAGAACTACATTGTTAAAGGTAAAGAATCCTTAGTTTAAAGATTAAATAAATCTCTATATGGTTTGAAGCAATCTCCTAGGATGTGGTACCTTAAGTTTGATGGCTTTGTGTTGTCAATTGGATTTGTAAGATCAAAATCAGATCATTGTGTTTATTTTAGAGTTGAAAATGATCACCTTCTTATTGTTACATTATATGTTGATGATATGTTGTTGTCTGGGAAGGGTAAGGGTATGATTTCTAATTTTAAATCTCAGTTGTCATCACAATTTGAGATGAAAGATCTTGGGGTAGCTAGGTACATCTTGGGTATGGAAATCAGTAGAGACAGGTCTAACAAAAAACTTTGGTTGAGTCAGAGTAAGTATGTGAAGTCTATGTTGGACAGGTTCAGCATGGTAGATTGTAGACCACTATGTGTTCCTATTTCTGTGGGAACAAAGTTATCTGTAGATGATTGTCCAAAATCTCCTAGTGAGGTGGAGGACATGAGTAGAGTACCTTATGCTAGTGTAGTTGGTAGTCTTATGTATGCTATGGTCTATACTAGACCAAACATTGCCCAAGTAGTGGGAGTCCTGGGTTGGTTTATGGCTAATCTTGGATAGGTACATTGGGATGCAGTTAAGCGAGTATTCAGATATTTGAGGGGTACATCAGATTACTCCATATGTTATCATGGTAACACTTCTAGATCTCCACATTTAGTTTGTATTCATGGGTTTGTGGATTTAGATTGGGTAGGTGATATTGATAGCAGGAGATCCACCAGTGCTTATGTGTTCACTATGTTTGGTGGTGCCATCAGTTGGATGAGTAAGCGACAACCTGTGGTTGCTTTGTCCACTATAGAAGTTGAGTACATGGCTGCTACTCATGCATGTAAAGAAGCCATTTGGCTTAGAAGATTGTATTCTGATGTTGGTGTTGATGCAAAACAAATTACTATTTAGTGTGATAGTCAGAGCACTATTTTCCTTGCAAAGAATCCAACTTTCCATGCTAGAACGAAGCACATTGATGTGCAGTTTCACTTTGTGAGAGATATGGTGGAAGATGGAAAGGTAAATTTGGAGAAGGTAGATACTATGAATAATGTTGTAGATGCATTAATGAAACCAGTGGGCATTGAGAAGTTCAAATGGTGTTCAGAGTCTATGGGCCTTTTGGCCTATAGCGGTTAAAGTTCCTGTTATGTTCCTGTTGCTCTTACAAGGTGTTTGACAAGTGGGAGAATGTTAGGAATAAGGTGTCTCAACCTTGGATAATTCCTATTCTTATAATTTTTTTTGTAAATATATTTTTTGCAAATAATGTAATTAAGTGTGAGTGTACATGTCTAGTTGGCATGTTGATGTGTCACTCCACTTGATGTGTCGGCATCTTGTGCATAAGGAGATCATGACTGAAATGGTCATGATGGATTCCTATGACGCGTAAGAACTATTTAAGGAATGTGCTATGACAGGTGTAAGAGCATCTTATGACTTGGGCCTATTTGGGCACCCAAGAAGAAGTGGTTGGTGTGTGTAAGAGAATATGCCAAAAATAGGTTGGTATGATAGATTCTCTTACACTTCTCTTGTGACCGTTATTTTTGGTGGATTCTATGACAAGCTATCATAGTCTATTCTAGGGATGGATGCCTATTCTTAGGATTGCATGTAACAACTATGTACATGTGGTTTTATGCATGGGTCTTGGTGGTTGTGCCTATTTTTGGGTCTAGAGGACTCTATATATATGATGCTGCTCCTATGGGAGAGATATAACAAAATTTAAGTCTTGTTGGCTTTGTCTCTCATTTCCTAAAAGAACTTGCATTGCAAGTGTATTGTAATCTTTGTGTTGAAGATAATACATTGTGCAGGTTTTGGAGTGCTGGGGTTTTTACTGAAAGGTTTTCCCTAGGGTATATCATTGTGTCATTCTCTATTTTTCTATATGCATTGTATGTGGTTGCAATATCTTTGTTAAAGTAGTTAACGAATCTGAAATTGTAAGGATTTATAAGAATTTGCACAATACTCTCCTATAGAGATTAGCGTAGGAAGCTATTTTCACACCTAAGTTTCCTTACACTATTGAATATAGAAGACCTAAAGTTATTGAGAATGATTATGGTAGTAGAATATTTAGGAATACTAACAATGCAAATAAGAGACCTACTAAAGATATGAACAGAAGAAATGAAGTAGTATGCTATAGATGCAACAAGATTGGACACATTTCTAGAAACTACAGATCAAAAATCAATTAGCAAGGACCAAGATATGGGCACAATGGAATTATTTGTCAGATATGTAACAAGATTGGACATACAACAAGGTTTTGTACAATGAACAATTGAGTTTTTCATCATAACCCTAACCCTAGAAATCATGCAAGAAGAAATGAAGATGCAGGTAACAAATAGAAAGGTTGTTGTAGTAATGCAGATGAATTGAAGTTTGTTAAAGGAATAGATCAAGGAAACATATTTAACATTGAAGGTAATTAGAAAGGTGAAGTATCAAGTGGTAAGAATGAATACTTACCTAGCCTATCTGTAAGCACTTAATTTATGAAAATTGCAATAGATTAGGAACTTAGAATTAGTGTAGAATTAGATTTTTGATGAATTAATTCTTGTGGAATTAATGTAAGATAATTTATGATGTAATAATGCTATGGTTAAGAGCACAAAATAAAATATTATGTTTTGAAAGATCACAAGAATTTTTAAGTTTTGCAGGATACAAAAAATAACTTTTTGGAAAGAAGTAGCAAATGAATTGAATGCGATCTCAGATCTAAGTGAGATTGAAGTAATAAAAGGTTATGATCAATGTTATTTGATTATCAAAGTGAATTGAAGTGTTTAGGAGAGAAAAGAATAGAGATTGGAAGCATTTTGCAGTGATTTGGTGAAAGATTTGAGCGTCAAATCTACGAAAGCCCTAAAATCATGAACTTGAGGTATTTATCTTGGCAAATCTTTGAATCAATATAAGGAATTTAAAGTAGTCATAAATGTATCCTTAATTCACAATGTCAGAGATAAGAATAGACCTAGAATGAAGAGGTAACCAATAGAACCCTTGGAAGAAGATGATCCTAGGTTAGCATTATCATCCGTACTAGATGGAGTTTTGCATTTAGAAAATGTGAGAAGTTATCTTGGATGCAAGTTAGAAATTGTCAATGATAGTGATTTTACCAATGAACATATGAACATTTACAATCATGACATGTCATTGAAACAAGGATATGAACATTTGAAAGATAATGAGATTGTTTAGTATGCTTTGAAGTATGAATTTGACAATGAAGAATGCACTAAGATTATTTTGAGTAGAATTCACAATGGGAAGTTTTAGCCAGATGATAGAGTGATAGACATTATAGCTCACTTGATTCATGAAGTCACAGGTTTATCTAAAGTTGGTGCTATTCCTTTAAATGAGAAAAATAGTCATAGACAACACAGGTTCATCCTACAATGGCAGAGGAATTATGATTAGCAAGATCAAACAACTTGATGTTAGATATTTATGCAAGTACCTAAAAACTATGTTTTGTGCAAATTATAGAGAAGATGATATGGCTATTGGAATGGTGCATATTGCCTATTTAATGTGTGTTGACAAAGTGCCAATTGATATGTGTGAAATTCTGAGAATTCAATTGTTTGAAAACTTGGAGAAGATTAAGAAATCTAAGTATGCACAATTTAGATTTTCATCCTTAATCACATACATGTTTTTCCACTCATTGAGAAGATTTCCATACACCATTGAAAATGATTGGAATGATGGACAAACTACTATGGAAAGGATAAATAAAGTATATTTGAGACATGTTATTGACAAAGGAAATGAGAGTGCTATGTTAGTAATGAAGACATTTCAGAACATGGTAACTAGCAGATCAAGAATTCCATAGTCACTTGTGAAGAAGTATAAAAATGATATATGTTTCATGGTTGACACTGACTTTACCTATATTGAAGTAGTGGAACCTAGAATTGAGTTCATAGACCCTCTTGGCTATGAGATATTTGAGGCTGAAATAGAAGAATATGTTGGTAGATTACTTAAATGTAAATTGGACACTCAGTACAGTAGATTTGGAAATTTTGAAGAGAAGTTCAACTTGGAAAAAGCTATAACTAAAGAGAAGAAATCTAAGAAGAGATTTGATAGCACTATTAGGAGAATACTGAAAGATATAGGAATGTCAGAACAAGAATTCTTACTATCAAAATAGATAGAAACAACAATCAGGGATATTGGATAGAAAGAAGTCTTGATTGTACCACCCTTGTCATCCAATCCAGTACAAAAAGAACCTACATAAGTCAAGGTGAAAGTAGAGGAACCAGAAAAGGAACAAGTAACAACTAGATCCACTTCCTCCACAACTAGCAAGAGAATGAAAGAAATTGGTACTGGACCAGGAAAGAGAAAAAAGACTTTAGTTCAACCAGTACCAAGAGAAATTGTAGAAATAAAAGATGATGACACTACTTTGGTTAAGAAGTGTTGGGAGTTCACTTTGATCTTCAACTTGCAGATTTATACTTTGACGGATAGCTTAAATAATGCATTGACTCTATCACCACTCCAAAGTCTACAAGGAAGAGGGCCAATTAACAAGGACCAAAAGAGATCCTCCTACACTTTGAGCTTTAATGCTCAGGTGGGTGTACCCTTGACTCACTTCTCTAAAGGAGTCTAAAAATGATATATAACTATACTCTTTACCAACTGATGTAAGATTTTATCATTTGATTTGTGTGTGTGTGATTGATAATGATGAACTGCATCCAGAGAGGAGACAAGTGCCTTATCCTAGGGAAAAGAGTCACTAAATAACATATATCACCCTGAAACCTTAATTCAAATACATATAAACTCAGAGTAAGTGCTTTTCCTATTACTCCCCTCACTCTCAAACATGATCATCAAATTCCCCTCTAACAATGAACTCACTGAAATCACCCTAAAGGCTTTAATCCTAACTTTGTTAGGAACTCCAAGCTGATCTCACAATACTCTTTGTTTACCATATGCTAATCCACTTTGTGACCTTAACATATATGAATCCACAATCAGAAAAGAAGACAATCAAATATTTAAGACAGGAATTCAAGTGTATTCTCATTAATTTTAGAAGTCAATACATTACTAAGGAACAAAACACCAAAGGAAAAAACCCAAAATCAGACTCTCTTTACTCAGTGTAACACCATTAACAACCAGGGACCAAAGAAAATTCTTGGAACCCTCACAAAATAAAATTTTTTGCAACTTATACTCCCTAGTCATCTTGGAATTCTCAAAGAGAATGCAACAAGATACAAATAACTAGGGTTAGGGTTTCAACCACTAAACCCACTAGAAATAGTCAAAAATTAATTGTAGGGGAAGAAACCCAAGCAACCAGGAGAAGACAAGCTCCAGAGTGATTCCAATCATGATAAAATCTCACTAAGAAGGTACCGAGAATCACAAAAACACCCAAAAATTCAACCCTACAACATGCCTTGAGCACAAAACCATACAGTAAAAACCTAGCAAATGAACATGGCACACCTTGGACCAGACTGGGATGGAAAAAAGATCATCTCTTACCAATTCCAGTCACTTCTGCATTCAATTCTAGTCCTTCCCATCACTGGAAACCCTTCAAAAATTTGAATTTGAATAATAACAGTCATTTCCATGGCACTTGCAACAAATCGATGGTCCACGTTTGAATCTGAAACAACTTTAAGTCCTGACCGTTAGATCTTCATGTTTCACAATCTTTTAAATCTTAACTCAACTACCACTGTGGGTTTACATTTAGTGACCATGTGACAATGCTTTTTCTATTTGCAGAAAGAAAATCTTAACCCACCTTTAACCTCATGAACTGGAGACTATAGGAAAACATCTAGCCTTGGCCCCACATCTAGCGAACAAGCGATAGAAGACTTTCACTAGTTCATGAAGAACTTTATCATACCACCAGAAAGTTTAGTGATTTTATGAATACACACTCATTGAACTACTAGAACATTTAGAGAATCACCAATTTATTGTGTGAATGAGTAGTGTTGGCATTAAGCATGATTTTCATTAGTGACAACACTTATTCTAAACAGTGCATACCAATTAGATTAGTGCATACCGAGCAGATCAGTGCATACCAAGCAGATCAATGCATACCAAGTAGATCAGTGCATACTGAGAAGATCAGTGCATACCAAGCAGATCAGTACATACCAAGAAAAATAGAGCTTACTGAGCCAAGCAGAGCTAACCTAGTAGATCAGTGCATACCAAGCTCACAAAGTTTCATAGTGTTTACCGAGTGCTGCACGGTTAAATAGGAAAATTAGCTTCTATCGAGTAACACTTTGTCTATCGAGTCTCTAGTATTTACCAAGTTCAAAACTATGACCGAGTGGTTAGTATGGATTGAGTTTCCACTTCTACCAAATGCATGATGATGCTGAGTAATGCAGTGGATGCTGAGTATCAGAAAGTCATTGAGTTAGTTTGTAGTAACCATGTAACTATATTTGGGCCGACTCAGTAATATTTGTGTTTACTTGTTTAAGAGCTGACTTTGTAATTATTTTGGAATTGACTTAGACTGATATATAAAGAATGTTTTATGTCATATCCAATGATGAAGAGATAGACAAGTATGAAAAAGAGAGAAAGGTAGAGATAAGCAAATTACAAAGGGCTACAGTAGTATAAGAAGTAGCAAAGATTTATCCATCATAGAAGGTGATCAGTACATCAGAGAATCTCAATTAGCAAGTACAGTTGCAAGTAAGAGATCTATTGTTTCATCCTAACAGGTGAATTAGCTTGAAATCCTTTAACCAGGTAGACTTAACAGTCTTTGTAAAAATCTCTTAACCGAGTGCATACTTCATTGTATGTTTGTAAATCCTCTAACAAGGTAGACCTAGTAGTCCTTATTGCTCCTAACAAGGTAGATCATCAAAAGTGATCATTGTAAGCCTTAACCAGCAAACTTTATACTAGAGTATTGAAGTTTTGTGGGTATCATCCCCACCCTAGTTTTACTTTCTACTTGGAAGGTTTTTAGGTTACCAAATCTCTGTGTTCTAAGTGTTATGAATGTTTTATTCTTTCTACTCATGCATACAGTCAGATTAGCAATCTAATATTATTAAGATCTATATCTGTTAAAAGTTTTGAAGTTACTGATTCACCCCTCCCCTCTCAGTAACCTAGATAGTCTTGAATATTTCCAACAATTGGTATCAGAGCTCAGTGGATCTCAGAATAAAGTTTGATAGCTTGAGAAAAGATTTAGGACAATGGAGATATTCAGACTGAACAAAGTAATTGAGAATGAAAAGCTAGATCTGGAAATGGCCATAACTCAACTCAAAGAAGCAAGATAGCATCTTTCCCTTTCCCTAAAAAGAAGGAAGGAACTTGAAAATTAGATCAATGACCACCAGTATGTTGAAGAAAAGATTGAAGACTTTTTCCCTTCAAGCAGCTCAGATGAAGCAAACAATGCAATCAAAGAACTTCTAGAAAAGAATGGATCTCTGCAAGAAGAAGTGAGAAAATTGAAAAGAGAACAGGAAATTCAGTCAACAAGATTTTTTGAAGTCTTGGAACAAAGAAACAAGATGAAAGATGAAATAGATGGAAAGAACAATGAAATCTAGAATAAAAATCTTCAACTAGAAAATCTTATTGATCAAATCTCAACTGAAAATGAAGAAATCTTGACTCTAAGATCAGAAAATGAAAACATGAGAGAAGAGCTGAGATCTAAAAAACAAATCAATTTAAGAGTAATGAGTGAGCTAGATGCTGGAAGGCAAATCAATGAGAGAATGTTGAAATCTCAAGAAGATATGAGTCGGGTGTATGAACGAAACCTTCATAGGCAAAAAGGAAAAGCAAGACTTGGATACAAAGAGGAAGGTGAATCCTCCAAACAAGGTACTCAAAAGAATCAGAAACCTACCTGTAATCACTGTGGCAAAATTGGTCATACTTCAAACAAGTGTTGGAGCAATGGAAAAGAAAAATTCAATGGAAAATGCTACAATTGCAATCAGCTTGGTCATAAAGCAAATGAATGCAAGGAAAAACCAAGATTTAAAGGCATATGTCACAAATGTAGCAAACAAGGTCATAAGGCATCATAATGCAGAACTAAAACACCCAATCCAGTGAAACAAATTATTAAAGCAATGTTTGGTTGGGATTATAAAACTTTTTGTAGATGTCATTACTATGGAGAATATGGACACATTGGCATGAATTATGTAAGGCACCACTTGAGAAAAAGGGATTCTACCATAAGATGTTATAATTGCACTAAGCTTGGTCACATAGCTAAAAACTACATGAATTTAGGCAAAATCAAAGATGAAAAGAAAGCAAAAGCAAATAAAATTAGGAAGTAGATGAGACAGAAGTGGATTCCTAAACCTACTGAGCAAACCAATCCTAAAGTCACTAATGAAGAGAGTGGCTCTATGAGCTCTAACTAGTCTCCAAGAAAGCATTGGAGCTATATCTTCATAGACATATTACAAAATAGTTCCTGAACAAAAAGGAAGATAGATCCAAATCAGTATGCAAGATACAATAGGATCACCAGAAGGTCAGTATCAGTTATCACCGAGCTTCATTTGGTTACCGAGTAAGGTCGGAGAAGTATGAATTCATATGATCACCGAGTTGCAGAGACTTCACCGAGCAATTAATTCATAGTGGATGATAGCCTATCTAATTATATACCCTAATTTGTACTGAGCATTAATGACAAAGTTTCAACAAAAGGAGTGAAATCAAGTTCACTATTCACCATGAAAAAAAGTCTCCTAGTGCAGTCAAGTGTTTCGAAGCATATTTCAGCAAGATATTCTCTTTCCTCAAAGAATTTACTATGTTCACCGAGCTACCATGGCATCATCCAGTGCTAAAATGAAGAAAGATTCAAAAATGTTGGTTCATGGAGAATGGAAAGCACCAAATTTCAAACTTGTGCCTGCAGTTGCCAGAACCCTAGACCCGAGTGGAGCTCAATCTTGGATTCCTCCTAAGGTACTCCTTATTAATGATATTTGTAGTCATTTTAAGTGTACAATTCAAGAGCTTGGAACCCTAGAGATAGATACTATCCATGAGGAACTATGTGTCGATGGTGTTCTCAAACTGGAACATCAACATTTGGAAGATAAGGGTTTAGTTCACATCACACACTTGCCTCGGAGCTTTCAGATAAAATGGATCAGATATATCCTCAGTCGAGTACATGAAGGCAAAATATGGCTTCAGCAACCAATATAGATTATGAAGAAGATGATTCACCAAATCACTGGTCTTCCCATGCTCGACAAAGCAAAATCTACAAAAACCCTAGGTCGGACGAAACTGGAAGAGAAAACCCTAGCTGAGTGGGATGGTAGAGGTATGAAGATAAGTAGAATTACTAATGTAGAATTGAAGTTTGGCATACATATCATAGCTCACAAGATATACAATTCAAGTTAGCAGAATAGTGTTCCATGTGAAGCAGTTGACCTAGCATATAAAATTGTAAAGAACATTCTGTCATTTGACCTAGAAGATCTTTTGTTGAGATAGTTTGACAAGAACATGGAGAGCATAAAAAATTCAAAGAACAATCCATTTAAGTTTGGCTCACTGTTAGTTTGTTTATTTTTCTATGCTCAAAATTTTTTCCCATCAAAAGGCACGGTAGTATGGAGAAAAGATGTGCCAGTTCTTTATCAGATGAATGAATACATTTCAGAAATGGGTGACAATTTTGAAAGCATAATGGATAACTACTTTGAATCATTTAAAGAGAAAATGAACAATAGATTCTGGATTCCACATAAATTGGTGGAAGATTACAAAGATGATATTTTTTTTATGGTGGATTGTGATAATCTATATATACAAGAAGCAAAACCAAGGATTGTACATGTGAAACCTCTTCCCTATGAGGTAAATATTGATGAAACCAAGAATATTATAGAAGCCCTAATTAATCAACTTGTTAACCCAAAGGTACCATATTTTGGGACATATGAAGAAGCAAAGGAGAGAATTGAGCTTAGTATAAAGCTTCCACAGGCGGTTAACAAAGGAAGAAAGAGGTTGGCCAAAATAAAAGCTAGCACACCTCTAATGTCAATCGAGGAAAAAGGAGAGGACCTTGAAGAAGAAGAAGAGAAAAAGGATGAGGAGGAAGAAGAACAAACACCAGCAAAGAAGAAAGGAAAAGTATTCATCACCAAGGCACTTAAGCAACCTCCTGTAGTATTTATAAGAAGGGGTGCAAGAGGCAAGGCAGACAAAGTTAGTGAAGAAATAGTATTCAAAAGGCATCCTCCTTCATTAAAAAAAAAGATCAAGGATATGAAAGAAGGATCTGAAATTGCAAACTTCAAATCTCTAAGATATGAAATCAGATTTGAGGAAGAGTAGTAGGAAATTGAAGATGCTGTTATCGAGAAAATAGGAAGATGGAAATACTCACTTGAAGAGATAGCTTCTCAAATCCCAGGAACTCTACTGAACAAAATCAAGTTAAGATGGTCCAATGCAAGACAAACTGTTAAGGACATCTATGCTCAAACCTTGAGGCAATTAATGGCAAGTTTGAAAAATGCTAAAATTAATAAGGCATTGATAGATAAAGAAAATAAGATGACACTCAAATTTAATAGTTGTTTGATTTTGATCAAAGATATTGAGTCAGTTGTGAAGAGTGCCACTACCACATGGAAAAACATCTATAATCTTCACAAACTGAGTGTGGAAATAGTGATAATCAAGGATATTGATGATGACAGTGATGAACATGAAGAAGATACTAGGGTAGACAAGCAAAGTGATGAGGAAGATAATATTGTTTGAATAGCTGTAGAAGTCATTGCCTCACTTCCTCACTCTCCAGCAAAAGTATGATTATGACACCTAGCACAGAGATAACTTCAAGTATGATTATGACAACTTCCACAGATACATCAAATGTCAAATCATCACTACCACAACTCAATGAATCATCGATAGAAATGACTACCACCTCTTTTACCAAGTTGCAGTCTCCTATATCTACTTTAGTACCTACTTCCATATCAAGTTTTCTAGTAGTAAGTACCTTAGTTTTGGATACTTCAGTAAGTATTTCAGCTTTTGATTCTATAATTGTGAATACTTCAGTTTTGAGCCCTTCAAGTATTCCAGTTAGTAGTCTATCATTTTTAACAGCTAGTCCTACAATGTCTACAATAACTTCTACAAAGGCATTAAGTGCAATAATAGTTGATGCTAAGGCTCAACCAAGTACAAGATTTATGAGTAAGAATGTAGAAGAGGATATAGACTTAGATGAGGAGATAGAGATTCCAAAATTAGACTTTGCAAATCTTTCAGCAGACCAAATACAAAACATTGATGAACTCCTTCAAAAGAAAGCAAAGCAGAAGAAACTAAAAGAAGAAAGGGACAAGGAATATAAAATTATTGAAGATGCAAAGGATATTCTATTAGAAGCATTAGGTATTAAAGTTGATTCCTCTCAACATATTTTGTTACAATTAGCTGAGGCAGTAAACAAGTTCCATGAGGATTCCTCTGTGTCAGAGAAGATTATTGAGAAAGCTGAGAAGAAATTTGACAATAAAGTGCTTGAGCATGTTGCTCAGCATATAGCTATTAATCAGGAAGAATTATCTTTAGTTTTGATAGATATTGAATCATCCTATTCCAATATTACCTCACTTGTTGCTAAGCTATGTAATGTTGCCAAGTTCACTAAGGAAGTCAAGGAAAAATTGAATGAGACTGATGAGGATCTAAAGGACAGTGTACAGAGGTTGCAACTTGAACCTAGTTCAAGCTCTGCACATCATATGAAAATCACATTCCTATCAAATAGGTAGTCGAAATTATTAAAAGAAGATACAAAGATCTGGTCAACATTGCTAGATATTCAGAACATGATTCTTCCCATCATGGACATAATGCAAAAGTACATTGTTCACTCAAAAGCATTACTCCATGACAATCAATTTTCCATTGTAGATCACATGATTGAACTCTCTACAAAAGTACAAATTGCACTCCAAACATGCAAGATTATGCAAGAGAATTGGGATAGAACTCTGGCACTAATCATGAAGGTACATTCTAATTTTCTTTCACATTTTGGATTCTCCCTGTAAAATACTTGTATATACACCTTTGGCATTATTGTCAAAAAGGGGGAGACAATGTATAGGAGAAAGTGTATAATATGAAAGGGGGAGAAAGTAATCTATATAAGGGAGTCATGAAATATATAAACAGTAGTTTGACAAAGATAAATTTTGAAAAAAAAAAAAAAAAAGATTCAGCATGATTCATGTGTATAAGTTTTGGCTATAAGTGTTTTTGTCACTAATGCCAAAGGGGGAGATTGTTGGCATTAAGCATGATTGTCATTAGTGACAACACTTATTCTGAATAGTGCATACTGAGTAGATCAGTGCATACCGAGTAGATCAGTGCATACCGAGCAGATCAGTGCATACCAAGCAGATCAGTGCATACCGAGCAGATCAGTACATACCGAGAAGAATAGAGCTTAACAAGATGAGAAAAGTTTATTGAGTAGATCAGTGCATACTAAGCTTGAAAAGTTTCATAGTGTTTACCGAGTGTTGGACGGTTAAACAAGAAATTTAGCTTCTACCGAGTAACACTTTGTCTACCGATTCTCCAGTATTTACAAAGTTCAAAACTATGACCGAGTGGTTAGTATGGACCGAGTTTCCACTTCTACTGACTGCATGATGATGCCAAGTAACGTAGTGGATGCCGAGTATCAGAAAGTCACCGAGTTAGTTTGCAGTAACCATGTAACTATATTTGGGCTGAATCAATAATATTTGTGTTTACTTGTTTAAGAGCTGACTTTGTAATTGTTTTGGAATTGACTTAGATTGATATATAAAGAATGTTTTATGTCATATCCAATGATGAAGAGATAGACAAGTATGAAAAAGAGAGAAAGGTAGAGATAAGTGAATTACAAAGGGCTACAGTAGTATAAGAAGCAGCAAAGATTTATCCATCATAGAAGGTGATCAGTACATTAGAGAATCTCAATCAGCAAGTATAGTTGCAAGTAAGAGATCTACTATTTCATCCTAACAGGTGAATCAGCTTGAAATCCTTTAACCAGGTAGACTTAACAGTCTTTGTAAAAATCTCTTAACCAAGTGCATACTTCATTGTATGTTTGTAAATCCTCTAACAAGGTGGACCTAGCAGTCCTTATTGCTCCTAACAGGGTAGATCATTAGAAGTGATCATTGTAAGCCTTAACCGAAAAACTTTATACTACAGTATTGAAGTTTTGTGGGTATCATCCCCACCCCAGTTTTACTTTCTACTTGGAAGGTTTCTAGGTTACCAAATCTTTGTGTTCTAAGTGTTATGAAGGTTTTATTCTTTCTACTCATGCATACAGTCATATTATCAATCTAATATTATTAAGATCTGTATCTATTAAAAGTTTTGAAGTTATTGATTCACCCCTCCCCTCTCAGTAACCTAGATAGTCTTGAATATTTCCAACAAGCGGGGCCCTTTGGAATCGCTAAAAGACTGAGAAACTTTAACCGGGCCCACATCAAGAAGATTGACAACCATCTAAAGATCTTAAGCCTCTGACAAAACCCTTGAGATCATACTTCATTCATTGATTCACTGACAGTGTCAGGACCCTCTGACACACTTAAAGCTTAGGTCCCACTGACAACAAGCCACTATGCAAATATATGGATGAATCAAATAGCCCCAACTATGCCTATGTCTAATCTTGGACCCACAAACCTCTTATGAGAATCAATGGATGTCGCTATACCACTGCATTAAAGGTCAAGCATGTTTCATTAATAGTATAACAATAGCCACAAGATTAAATCAGACTTTAACCTGCCTAAATGCCAAGAAGACCAGTCCCACTAATAGGATTCCACCTCATACTACATGGACCAATAAAAAACCTCCAAATCAAAATACCTTGCAAGTGGACCTGCATGAGAAAAAGGCTACATCATACAAAGAATCGATGACCATCTAAAGATCTTATGCATCTAACACATTGCTTGAGAAGATACACCCACTGTTAGATGGAGATGGTGTCAGAGCTGGGCCCAGGGAAAATAAAGGTGCTGAAACATAGGAAAAATTAAACATTGAGACTTAGGCTTTTGGGAAAAATAAAGCACTGGGGACCATAGGAAAATATTAAAGGCCACTGGGGTAAAGACTTAGGAAAAATTTAAATAGAGCCAACCAAAAATATAAAGCACATGTGAATTAGGACCCTTAAGTGACCCATGAAAAGTAACATCAAAATAGAGTAAGGCCAGGGTTTTCAAAGGGTTTTTGCACCAATGGCTAGTTTTTGAATATTTTGCAAGGGCTTAAGGGAAAGACCTAAAAATAATTGTAGAGACCAGGGGAAAAGGGCTAGAGCCATGAAACTTTTTGCATGTGCTAATAGTGGCTCTGTCTAGGGATGTATGCCTCTTGTAGGCATAACAAGGACTTAGAATCACTGGTTTAGAGTAGACCATCCCACTAGAAAATTTGTAGACAACAGAGAACAAGCAATGCAGAATAGGCAACAGGACCACAAACTGATAGACCAGGACAAAACAGGGTAGGGGCAAGCAGCTTATTTATAGAATTTACAAAGTATACAAACCTAACTACTATTCATGGAAAATAGAATACCTTCAATTGAAGTATTTCTTCAAGAATTATCCATGAACAAGCAATTCCTGAATATCACCATTTAATTCCTTGACAATAGATGAATCTTGGCCCCATTTCTCATGAATTAGGTATGGCCCCAGCTAGATGGGATCAAATTTACCATGTTTTCCCTTATCCTCTAGTCTGGCATTCCAAACTAACACCAAATCACCAAGCTCAAACTTCTTGTCAACAGTCTTCTTATCATACAAATTCTTAACCTACAACTGTAATTTGGCATTTCTTGCAACTGACTCTCTTCTAGTCTCATCAAACCTAATGAGGTCCTCAATTTTGAATTGCATCTCATCATCTATGTCATCATCATATAACTGAACAAATTTATACATTTCTAATAAGTTATTCTAAGGCATTCTTGCATGTATTCCATATACTAGGTCAAATGGTGCACAACCAATTGCCTTCTTCATAGTTACCCTATCAACCCAAAGAGCTAATGGCAGCTTTGAATTCCATTCCCTCTTATTCTTTTCAAGAATCCTCTTTAGGATTTTAATCAAACTCTTATTAGTAGATTTTGCCTAACCATTTCCTTGTGGATGATAAGGTGAGGAATTAGAAATTTGAATTCTTAAACCTTTGCAAAAGTCCTTATATTCAGCAAACCTAGAGCACATTACATTATCACTAACTATCCTCTCAGGGAAACCAAACCTCGTAACAATATTATTCATCAAAAAATCAATTACCACCTTACTAGTTGCATTTCTTCTAGGCATAGCCCCTACCCACTTTGTAAAGTAATCAATGGCAACTAAGATCCATGAGTGTCCTCCACTTGACTTGTTTGGTATCTTCCCTATGAAATCAATTCCCCATTGTTGGAAAGGAGCCTAAACTTCTACTAGTTTTAGTGGCATATTACCTAAAAATTTAAGCTTACCAGAGAACCTTTGACAAGCATCACACCTCTTCACCAACTGTTCTGCATCCTTGAAGATTATGGGCCACTAGAATCTTGCTCTCAGGATTTTATTAGTAGTTGTTTTACCCATATAATGTCCACCACAAACTCCCTCATGCATTTCTTTGAACAACTTGTTAGCCTGATCTTCATCTACACACTTCAATAGTATGAAATCCAAATTCTTTCTATATAATTTACACTTCACAATTACATACTTAATGGCCTGTAATTTCAATGTCCTCTTCTAATTATCATTCATATTACCTAGACATTTCATGTTCCTCAAGTAATAGATGATATCTTGATACCAAATACAATCATCCATATCACATGTATAATCAATTTCAGAATGATTTACCTAATTAGCATCAAGATTGGATTGGGCCATCAGTTTTTCCAATCCCTATCCTCTAACCAAATTAGTAATTTGGATCTCAACATTGAATTCTTGGATCCTATTGATCCATCTACATCTTCTTCCAGACACCTCTTGCTGTGAGAAAATATCCTTCACAGCTGTACTTGGCACAAAAGCAATCACAACTGCTCCCATCAAGTAGCACCTAAAAGCCTTGACTGCCTTCACAAGTACATAAGCTTGTTTCTCATTTATGTCATATCTCAATTCAGCAACCTACAAAGATTTACTAAAAAATGCAATAGGCTTCTCATAACCTTCCTTATTCTTTTGTAACAAAACTACAACAATAGTGTGAAAAGATGCAAAGGAAAAGATATGCATTGGAACATTATAATCTGGTGCCTTAAGCACTAGTGCATCTTTGATAGCCTGCTTGATATTTTTGAAAGCCTCATTAGGCTCACCCTCCCAATTTATTGCAGATCCCTTCTTCAACATCTTAGAAATAGGTCTAGTAACCTCTACAAAATTTGTCACAAACCTCCTTAATAAATTGACCTGACCAAAGAAGGACTGAATCCCCTTAACATTCTTTGGCCTCTGAATTTTATCAATGGCTACTACCCTTTCAGGGTCAATTCTCACTCCTTGCTTCCCAACTAAGGGGCCAAGCAACTTACCTTCAATGACACCAAAAGCACATTTCCTTGGGTTTAGAGAAATTCCAAATTCCAAGGCCCTCACAAATATTTTTTCTAAGTGAGTACAATGGTCTTCTTCCTTCTTGGAATAGGTAGTTAAATCATCTTGATATACAACAAGAAAATCATTTATGAAATCTAAAAAGGCAACATCCATTGCCCTCTGAAAAGTAGCACCAACATTTGTGAGGCCAAAAGGCATTCTCACATAAACATATGTCCCCCAAGGTGTTGTGAAAGCTGTTTTGAATTGTTCTGATTCCTTGACAATTACCTAATTGTAACCAGAGAAACCATCCATCATTGACATCAATTTTGATTCGGTTACTCTTTATAGCATAGCTTCCATATTGGGCAGACAATAATTATCCTTTAATGAATTGATGTTCAAATTTATGAAGTCTACACAAAGCCTAATGTCACCATTCTTTTTTCTCATGGGAACAAGGTTTGAAACCCAAGAAGAGTACCTTATAGGCTTGATAATTCTAGCATCTCTCAATTTCATTAACTCTTCTTGCATCTTGGGTGCCAAAGTTGGATTAATAGGCCTTTATTTTTGCTAGAAAGGTTTAGCATCTTCTTTCAATGGAATAATATGCTGAAACAAATCTTCTCTATAAACCCTTAGGTCATCATATGACCATGAAAAAACATGCCTAAATTTTCTCAATAATTCAATCAAAGATTTCTTTACCTTTTGAGATATATCTCTACCAATGTATACCATCTTGGGTGCCTCATGTGTTCCAAGATTTATCTCCTATAGATCAGCATGATCCTCTCTTTTGATATTCTTTTGAACTCTATCCTAATTGTCAAAGATAGTCTCCAAAACAACAAGCCCCTTGGGCATCTTGTTAGTTCTAAGCTAAATGACCTCATTGCCAAAGACAACCTCTCTTCCTTCTAGTGACTCAACCAAGTCTGAACAATCAAATTCCTGACCATGATAGTGATCTTCACAATTCATAAACTTCAAGATTTCATTATCATCATCAAAAACTTGCCAATTTTCAATATTGTCTAGTATGCTAGGCCTAGCCCGACTTTCAACTTTAGAGATACCAGAAAATGTAATATCATTGGGATTGATTACAATATTGGCTAACAAGTCAGCCATCTTATTGTTGCTCCTATCCTTCCACTCAATATTGAAGGCATCAAAATGTTCAATCAAATCCCAAACTGTATTCCTATATTATTTTAGCCTTTTATTCTTGGAGGCATATATTGACCTGACTTGGGACACTACCAACTCAGAATCACCAACAACACTTAAGCACTTAATACCATGTTTTTGTGCACACTTCAGTCCTAACAACAAAGCCTCATATTCTACTATATTGTTGGTACAAAAGAAATTCAATGTGAAAGAAAACTTGTAGGTGTTTCCATCAGGAGAAATAAGTAAGATACCTGCTCCTGCTCAATCCTTGCAATTTGCACCATCAAAGTACATTATCCACAAATCACCCTTCATAGAATTAACACTTACCTCAATAGAGATAGGTGACAAAATAGGTTCATTTTCAAGTATAGGGATCTTTTCCCTAAAATCATTAATATCAGTATCCACAAAACATGTACTTTCATTATCAATATTTCTCTCAATCATGTGGTATACTCTTGGCTCTCACTCAATCTTGACAAACTAATCATCAATCTTGAAAGTGGCATAGGACAGATCACACTATAAACTTCCACCCATGGTAGCACTCCATCTTCTAGATAGTAGCATCCCATAATGAGGAGGGATGTCCACTACCAAAACACTCATTGCCAACTCTTTCTCTGGATATGCTGCCATCCTATATGGCATTGCATTGATAGTCCCAATAACTGGTACCTCCCTCTGATCCATTGCACAACAACTTCCTTGGACTATATCAACTTTAAGGCTCAACTTCTCCATGATTTTGAAAGGCATGATAGTATTAGAGGCACCACTATCAATCATACAATTCCTCAACTTCATTCCATTCACAAGAACACTTAAAAAGAATGGATCAATATTTTCAAGGTTGGCATTGACAAAACTATCCAAGTATATTGGAGGAATTTGAGACACAATTCCCTGAGCAACAACACCTTTCAAAGATTTATCCTGAGATCCATTGCATGAAACATCATTGTTATGAACATTATCTACCCATGCAATAGCTCTGTCTTTGTGTTCAGGGATCCTCAACAATTCTGACAATGGAACCTTAACTATAATTTGGGACAATACAAATAACATATCAATAGGAGTAGAAGAAGGAATCTCAATTTGCACCACCTTATTATCCTTTTGTTTATCTAATACATTAGGTGTATTGGCCACCCTCATTTTTTCAATATTAGCCATTGTGTTAACTGGCTTCTCAATCTAACTAGAAAATATTTCAACTCCAACTCCCTTAGGCTCACAATTCTTACCTTTTACATTCTTGAATTTCACCATGTGATCACCTTTTGATTTGTTCTCATTGGTCTCTCTAGAGTTGGTACTCTTTATGAACATTCCTACAGCTTTCTCATTTGTATTCCTTTCCACCATGCCTCTAGTTTGCACATGGGCAATAATTTCTATAGTAATCCTATCCATCTCTTCTCTAGAAGGTCTTCTCAAATTTATTGGCTCAAAAGAAGAGTTCATGTTACATGTCTTCCTATCAATGGCTTCACTATCAGAAAAAAATTCTTGATTAAAAAGGGCCTAATTGTGTCTCTTCACATTTACATCTACCTCTTCATCAAAATCAGAATATTCTTTATATCCTAGATATGAAGAATCCATGTTGCATCCAACATCATCTTGATCTTCTTCTTGATCTATCTCCTCATTGCCACAATCCTAACTTGCAGCCATAGAGTGTACAACCACACAATGCTCTACAGAATGAGGGGACTAGCATGCAACACACTAAGGTATGTCCTCCATGATATTTATTGAATCTTTTTGTAGAGGATCAGAGACAACTCTATCATTGTTTCCTCTTGTAGTAGGGACAATAGGCTTGCCATCCTTCCATTGGGTGTTGTAGGGGTAGTTATGTAATCTATTCTGCTTATTGAAATTGTTGTTGAACTGAAGCCTTTCATTGGTAGGCACATTGATGTTCCTATTTGTAGGTGCCTTCAAATCCTTCAATGCATTGAGAACCTTATCCAATTTATCTTCTTCTTGCCTCCTAGCTCCAACATTCTTATCATTTTATTTTTTATACTTCTTGTCCCCAAACAACTTAGGGTCATCTCTCTTTCCACCCAATTTTCCTGATATTTTCATATTGTTCTCAATGTTGACAACAATCCTAAAAGCATCCCTAAGAGTTCTCGATTCTTTGTCCCTTGACAAATATCCCATCTTTCCATCAAATGCATTGAAGTATGTGGTCAGATAGACATTGTCATCTAACCACATAACTTGGAACAACTTATGCATACCCTTCTAAAATCTCATGTTGAATTTAGCTACAGTCTCATTCTATTTTTTCCTTAAGGTATTGAATTCATTCAACATGAAACTAGCATTAGGTTTATCACCATACTGCTCTTTAAAACATCTCTCAAAGGAATCCCAAGTATCAATAAATTTATCAAGAAGTCTCTTAAACCAATCTCTAGCATCCTCCATTAGAGATTGAACAAACAATTTCATGACTACATCCTCATGCTCTACCTCATAATCATTAAGCATATCAACAAATAACCTAAGATGCTCTTCACAACTAATAGCATTATTACCAGCAAACTTAGGTACCTTATCTCTTATATCATTTGGAAAAGAATTTGGGTAACTAGGAATTCCATCAAATCTAATTTTCCTATAGCCTTCTAGTTGCATAGGTCTTCTTTGAAAGCTTGAACTAGTGTTAACCCTAGGATCAACATTAGCATTTACATTTCTATCTACTTGTGCATTTGACTGTTGCCTAGGATCAGCACCTATCCTAGAAGATGAAGAAGGAATTAAACTAGTAGTATTACTAAGTGGAACAGTAGTAGTCATAGATGGCATACCTAGTTCAGTAGCAGATGGACCAAGAGCATTAGCTGATGAATCCTTCAAGAACTAGATCTTTCTTCTCTTTTCTACAATGGAAGATTCAATTTTAGCCTTCTCTAATTCTCTTGCAAGGTACTCATCTTCTTTTCTTCTTCTTTCTATTTCTATGTCCTTATTTGAATTGGGTGGTGGGACCCCTGGTATTGTCAATGATCTACTTGTTTGATGTCCCACCATCTTCTACTTTCCTTTCTCACCAGCCACAATAGTAGGCCTAGTGCTCTCATTTCCATCTTTGACTTTAGGCAAAGGAACATAACTTTGCACTTGTCTAACCATAGGGCCCTCCTTATCAAATTCTTGATCTTGTAGCAAGCACTCTTACTCACTCCTCAAAGCTTCAAGATCACCAAAGACATCATGTTGCAAAGTCTTAGGAGCAAAAGAAAGCATCTTGTTTCTCTCCTTCATTTCATTAATTTTCTAAGGAGAGACTACCTTTCTATCAGAGCATTCACCTTCTCAACCTCTCTCTCCTCTTGTAACCTCTTATGTATGGCATCTTGCTCTACCAACTATAACCTTAGTGTATTTAAATCATCAAGATCTACCATAATGTCATCAGAACCTGATGACACATCCATATCAGAAAGATTTTGATATGGGAAGTGCACTTGCCTAAGTCTCATGGGTTCTCTTCTGAAATTATCTTCATAAAGATCTAAATCAATCTCCAAACCCATCTCTCTAGCTTGTTCATCTTGACCTATAAGTAATGGACCCTTGTCTTGAAATACAGCCACCGGGCTATCATAAAATCTATCCTCAGAGTGACCACTATCTGATCTAGAAACTCTATCCTATGAACCTTCCTCACTTGAGGAAACATGTGGTGCTATACCTCTAGTACTTCTTTTTTTTCTTATGGGAGCACTAGTAGACTCACCATTCCTTCTAATCCAACTCTTCTTCTCCTATCTAGGCAATTGCTCTAGAGTGACCTCTGGATTCTTTTTGACAAAGGACCTAGTATTCCTCCTTTTATCCATGATTTATAGTTTATAGCACTGGTTCTTAACCTTCTGAGTCACCACCCACCTAGATGGGAAAACCTTTTAACTGAATACAATAGGAAAACAAGAGTGCACTTAACCTTTTATCTAGACTCTCCCCAACAGAGTTGCCATTTTGTTGGTGACTCAGATGGGTAAATCAATCTGGTCAACAAAAGATTTTGATTTTAACAATATAGTCCTAACCAGAGATCCTAATAGATATATTTCTTAATTGTTGTTCTCCCTAGTGGAGTCACCATTTTTTTGGGAGTTCCCTTTGATCTTCAACTTTCAGATTTATACTTTGATGGATAACTTAAATAATGCTTTGACTCTATCACCACTCCAAAGTCTATAAGGAAGAGGGCCAATTAACAAGGATCAAAAGAGATCCTCCTACACTTTGAGCTTTAATGCTCAGGAAGGTGTACCCTTGACTCACTTCTCTAAAGGAGTCTAAAAATGATATATAAGTATACTCTTTACCAACTGATGTAAGATTTTATCATTTTATTTGTGTGTGTGTGATTGATAATGATGAACTGCATCCAGAGAGGAGACCAGTGCCTTATCCCAGGGCAAAGAGTCACTAAATAACATATATCACCCTGAAACCTTAATTCAAATACATATAAACTCAAAGTAAGTGCTTTTCCTATTACTCCCCTCACTTTCAAACATGATCATCAAATTCCCCTCTAACAATGAACTCACTGAAATCACCCTAAAGGCTTTAATCCTAACTTTGTCAAGAACTCCAAGCTGATCTCACAATACTCTTTGTTTACCATATGTTGATCCACTTTGTGACCTTAACATATATGAATCCACAATCAAAAAAGAAGACAATCAAAGATTTAAGATAGGAATTCAAGTGTATTCTCATTAATTTTTAGAAGTCAATACATTACTAAGAAACAAAATACCAAAGGAAAAGACCCAAAATCAGACTCTCTTTACTCAGTGTAACACCATTAACAACCAGGGACCAAAGAAAATTCTTGGAACCCTCACAAAATAAAAAATTATGCCACTTATACTCCCTAGTCATCTAGGAATTCTCAAAGAGAATGCAACAAGCTACAGATGACTAGGGTTAGGGTTTCAACCACTAAACCCACTAGAAATGGTCAAAAATTAATTGTAGGGGAAGAAACCAAGGAAACTAGGAGAAGAAAAGCCCCAAAGTGATTCCAATCATGATAAAATCTCACTAAGAAGGTATTGAGAATCACAAAAACACCCAAAAAGTCAACCCTACAACATGCCTTGAGGACAAAACCATACAGCACAAACCCAGCAAATGAACATGGCACACCCTGGACCACACTCAATTGGCAAATAGATCATCTCTTACTAGTTTTAGTCACTTTTGCATTCAATTCTAGTCCTTCCTATCATTGGAAACCCTTCAAAAATTTGAATTTTAATAATAACAGTCATTTCCATGGCACTTGCAGAAAATCAGTGGTCCAGGGTTGAATCTGAAACAACTTTAAGTCCTGACTGTTAGATCTTCATGTTTTGTGGTCTTTTAATTCTTAACTCAACTGGCACCATGGGTTTACATTTAGCGACCATGTGACAATGCTTTTTCTATTCATGGAAAGAAAATCTTAACCCACCTTTAACCTCACGAACTGGTGACTACAGGAAAACATCTAGCCTTGGCCCCACATCCAGCAAACAAGTGACAAAAGACTTCTGCCGGTTCACGAAGAACTTGATCATACCACAAGAAAGTTTAGTGATTCCACAAATACACACTCATTGAACTACTAGAACATTTAGAGAATCACCAATTTATTGTATGAATGAGCGAGGCCCTTTGGAAATTTATCATACTGCTAAAAGACTGAGAAAATTTGACCAGGCCCGCATCAGGAAGATCGATGACTGTCTGAAGATCTTAAGCCTCTGACAAAACCCTTGAGATCATACACCATTCATAGATTCACTAATAGTGTCAGGACCCTCTTACATGCTGAAAGCTCAGGTCCCATTGACAACAAGCCACTATGAAAATATATGGATGAATCAAATAGCACCAACTATGCCTATGTGTAATCTTGGACCCACAAACATCTTACAAGAATCAATGACTATCACTATACTGATGCATTAAAGGTTGAGCATGTTTCATTAATGGTATCATGATAGCCACAAGATTAAATTAGACTTTAACCTGCCTAAATGCCAAGAAGACCGGTCCCACTGACAAGATTCCACCTCATACTATGTGGACTAATAAAAAACCTCCAAATCAAAATACCTGGCAAGTGGACTAGCATGAGAAAAAGGCTACGTTATACAAAGAATCGATGGTTGTCTCAAGATCTTATGCATCTAACACATCGCTTGAGAAGATATGCCCACCGTTAGATGGAGATGGTGTCAGAGTTGGGCCCAGGGAAAATAAAGGCTATCGAAACATAGGAAAAATTAAATGCTGAGACTTAGGCTTTTGGGAAAAATAAAGCACTGGGGACAATAGGAAAATATTAAAGGCCACTGGGGTAAAGACTTAGGAAAAATTTAAATGGGGCCAACCAAAAATATAAAGCACATGCGAATTAGGACCCTTAAGTGACCCACGAAAAGTAACATCAAAATAGAATAAGGCCAAGGTTTTCAAAGGGTTTTTGCACCAATGACTAGTTTTTGAATATTTTGCAAGGGCTTAAGGCAGAGACCTAAAAATAATTGTAGAGACTAGGAGAAAAGGGCTAGAGCCATGAAATTTTTTGCACGTGCTAACAAGAAGAAAGCTTGGAAACCTAAAGTTGAAAAGCTTAATGAGCAGATTATTGAAAATGGAGACTTTACCAAAATGAATAAGTACTACAGTCTTTATGATTATTCAAAAAGACTTAATTTGGAGAATGCTATTGAGAAGCATATGATTTTGGCAGACAATAAATTTGATTCTATTCAAGGTCAAATACTTGATGAGTTGTATACCAAACTGCTAAATAGAAAGCAGAGAGCAATTGAAGAAGACACTAATATCAGAAAGAATCTTGTGAAGAAGCTTTGTGATGTGAGTGATGATGAATACTTGGAGCAGATATTGAAGGCATTAAGCACCCATTTGAGAACCAAAAGGAGAACCATTTTGATTATGGGAGGTAGATATGAAGAAGTTTATTCAGATACAGAGTAGGCAATAATCAAGGTCATGGCAGAAAATGTTGGAGAGCCATCGGTTGTAGCAGAGCAAGCAGTTGAAGCTGAACAAGAGGATATTCCTTCTCCTTTAGCTATTGACATTGAAGATGAAACTATGAATATAGAAGGTACTAAGGTCACCTTGGATACTGATGACAATGTATTCAAGAACTTAGCAAACATTGTTGACAATTTGGCTCTTGATGAACTAGATAGAACTAAAGAAGTAGAGCAGACTCAATCTATTAGTGAAGAACCTAAGGAGACTAAGATTCAAGAACCCATTCCTACCATAGAAGACATCAGTCTTACTCCTGAGACTAGAAAGAAGAAATAAATTGATCTTTGTTTGAAGATTTAGGAAAGGAAGTTGATGATAATGATCAGTTGGAACTAATCACTTCTTTGAATAAAATCATTGGCAAGAACAAGCAAGTGAAGAATCTTGAAGGGAGTATGAAGGACCTTACTGAGAAGTTACAAAGCATTGTAACTACACAAATCATAGAGGTAGACCCTTTGGAGAAAGATAAGAAGGTAATGAGCACTTTTGACAATGAATTCACTAACCTATCTGATATTGCAAAAGTGAGAGCTCAAGCAGCTTATGAAGCTAAAATGCTTTTGAACATCAGTCAGAATATCAAGAATGATATTAGCAGTCTTGATATTTGTATCAAGAACTTGGGGAAACATTTGGAGATAGGAAAATCATTGTACATACAGTGTACAAAACTAGATATTTTCATAGCAAAAGAGGAATAGAAGATCTAGTTGAAAGAAGCTAAGATTCAAAATGAATGTAACCTTCTTTCTAGACCTAATGTAAAGGTATGTGATGCTGAAAAGAAAGTTTAGAAGCTTTATGATGAAATAAGAATATTGCAAGATTAGAGGAATAGAAAAATGAGGAGACTCGCTCTTTTGAGAGAACACATCTCTATGAAGTTGAGTATCATTGAAGAACATTTAGAAGAATGTCTTACAGCTAAGACATCCTTTCAGAAATTCAAATTTGACAACCTCCAAGCTTGTCAAATAGCAACTTATGGACTGAGCACATTACTCAATGTGGCAGATTCCATCAAGAATTCATGGGAAAAGGAGATAGAAGCTATGAAAGCTAATTTTTTAGATTGTGTTGCAAGCCTACCAGCTGTGCAATAAGAAAATGAAGGTATAATCTTTTTGGGATACAATTTTGTAATCCTCTCTACCTTATTTTGTCATTGTTGTCAAAGGGGGAGAGATATTAGAGCAGAAAATTGATATATTTGATAAGGATTGATACTCTTAGGGGGAGCATTGTATTATATTTTATATGTTGAGGAGTTATAAGGATAGTATACATATTCTATACTATGGCCACAATTTTGATACAATTTTGAGATTTTGACTTGTACACTTAGCCAATTTTCTCATATGTTGCCACCAATGACAAAGGGGGAGATTGTTGGAAATTTGGCTAAAGGTAGTACATAGATGTTTTCATTATGGCAACATATGATCCACATGAAGATCACACAGGTCAAAGATCAAGTATAGCAGAGCGCATTGCAAATTTGTCTAAGTGTAAGATAGTGTTTTCACCAATTCACCAGGATACAATTTTTGTTTGCGACATTGACTAGAGTAAGTTTAGTGCTTATGCACTTGAACATAGACTCTATGATGACTAATGATGACCCATCTTAGAGTGAAAGTTAGTACGACATGTACAGAATTAGTTATGATAGTTTTACTAAAGATAGTGGTAAGCCGACAGGACAGAATATGAAGGCAGAATTGATAAAGACTTAAGGGATTATTTTATTTCTCAAAATAATGACTTAACAATATAAAGGGATGACATCCTATATTTTAACTCTTGGATAAAGATATATGGAAGCTGATCATGTAAATTTATTATCTTTAATAACTTGTATATATGTAATATGTAATTGTAAGAAGAGGAAAAGATATGTGGTAATATTGTAATGATATGATGTGAATGTAAGAGCAGCAAAAACATATTGATGCAAGAAGCATAAGCTTATATACCTTAATCCATTTTTGTAATAAGTATACATTGTACATTACTTGTTTGGGCAGTGGGCTCATCTGGTAATCAAATTTTGTATTGACAACTCCTAACAGGGTTGAGGCTTCTAACAAGGCCTATAGTCCCTTAATCAGGACTGATACACTATATGCTTGTAATATAGTCCTAACAGGGTCAACATCCTTAACAAGATACTTTTGATTAGTGGATCTTTGTGGGTACCATCCCAACTAGGGTTTTCCCTTGGCTAGGGTTTCCTCGAGAACATATCATGTGTTATGAGCTCTTTATTTCCATTGCTATGCATATTGTTTAGCTTCTTATGTTATGCATGTATAAAGATAATCTATTATATCCATAATTGGGCAAAAGATAAAGTTTGTAGAATACTGATTCACCCCCCCCTCTCAGTATTCCCTATTTCTAACAATAGTGATTTGTTGAATGAGAGCCATAGTGAAGTAAACATTGAAGAACCTACAATAGAAAAAAGTACTAAGACAGTGACACCTAATAGGAATCTATCAAAGAATCATCATGTTGAGTAGATTATTGGAAGCATAGATAGCGGAGTTTTGACATGAAATAAGGTACAAGAACCATTGTGTTTGATTTCTCAAATTGAACCTAAATCTACTAGTGAAGCTTGTAAAGATGAACATTGGATTAAAATGATGAAAGAATAATTGGATCAAATTGAAAAGAACAAGACATGGGAATTCATCCCTAGACCTAAAGATAAGAATTTTATAGGAAAAAAATGGGTATTATAAAATAAGATGAATGAACAAGGAGAAGTTGTAAGGAAAAAAGAAAGATTGGTATGTAAAGGATGCTCATGTTGGAAATTTGGCTGAGTTGGTTAGATAGATGTTGTCATTATGGAAACATATGATCTACATGAAGATCACACATGTTAGAGAGCTAGTATGATAGAGCACAATGCGAAATTGTCTAAGTATGAGACAATGTTTCTACCAGTGAACCTAGAGACAATTTTTGTTTGCGATGTTGATTGGAGTAAATTCAGTGCTTGTGCACTTGACCATAGAATCTATGATGACTATTGAAGACCCATCTTAGAGTGAATGTTAGTACATAATGTACAGAAGAAGTTATGATAGTTTTACTAAAGACAGTGTCAAGCCAACAAGATAGAATATGAAGACATAATTGATAAAGAGTTAAGGGATTATTTTATTTATCAAAATAATGACATAAAAATATAAAGGGATGAAATCCTAGATGTTAACCCTTGGATAAAATTATTTATAATATGATAGCTGACTAGAAAGTTATTAATCCTAATAACTTGTATAAATGTAATTGTAAATTGTAAGGAGAGATGTAATGAAATGTAATGAAGTAGTAACATGATGTGAAATATATGATGCATATGTAATAGTGATAGTGAAAGAGCAGTGAAGAGATATTGATGCAAGCAGTATAAGGTTATGTACCTTAACCTTCTTTTGTAATCAATGTCTATTGTACATTACTTGTTTGGGTAGTGAGCTCATCTGGTAATCACATTTTGTACTGCCAAATCCTAACATGGTTGACGCTTCTAACAAGGCCTATAGTCCCTTAATTAAGACTAAGACACTATATGCATGTAATAGACTCCTAATAGGGTCAACATCCTTAACATGATACTTTTGATTAGTGGATCTTTGTGGGTACCATCCCCACCAGGGTTTTCCCTTGGCTAGGGTTTCCTTAAGAAAAAATAATGTGTTATGAGTTCTTTATTTTTATTGCTATGAATATTGTTTAGCTTCTTATGTTATGCATGTGTTAAGATAATCTATTATATCCATAATTGGGTAAAAGTAAAAGTTTGTAGAATACTGATTCACCCCACCCTCTCAGTATTCCCTATTTCTAAAAATTGGTATCAGAGCTTAGTTACTCGGAAAAGAATCATTCATGGAAAGCATAGTAGCTTAAGTATGATCTCTATATATATGGATCAACTACAAAAGAATCTTGAAGAAGCTCTTGACTAGATTGACTTGCTTACTATTAAAAAAGACACTTTGGAAAGAAAATATGATGATGCAAAGAACCTCATCAAGAAATTGAAAAACAAGTTGGAAGATCTGAGACCTGAAAAGGAATCTGAAGTTTTTATTGAAGATTGTGATGACAATTTAGAAAAATAAAATGAGATCCTTAAGCATGAACTAAAGATAGAAAATCTGAAGCTTAGTTTGAAAGATGGAAATTGCAAGAATGAAGCAAATTTGAAATCTGAGAATGAAAGTCTAAAGACTGAAAATGAAGGACTAAAATCTAAATTTGGTAAAGTAACATCTGAACTTGAGAAAGGCAATTTGTAGTATGCTAAACTTGAGAAATACAATAAGATTGTGAAAGGTGAACTAACTCAATCCAAACAACAACTTGAAAGGCTATATTCAACTAGTGAGAAGATTGATGAACAAATATCTTATCAAAAACCATTATATGATAAGACTAGTCTTGGATTCAACACTTTTAAAGAAAATGATGAAAGAAAGGAACCAGATCTGAAAATATCTGAAAGCATAGATGAGAAGAAGTCTGATGAGATTAACAAGTCTGAAGATACACCTAAAGAAGAAGAATCACCTAAGCAAGAGGAATCACCCAAAGGTATGAAAAGAGAATTCAAAGGTAGATTTTTTTCTTTTAATACTATTGGTCATATGAAGAGAGATTACACAAGTAAGCAATTTAAACCTCTTAATGATTATTGATATAATTGTCATAATTTTGGACATAGAGCTATTGAATGTAGGAAACCTAAATTTATTGAGAATAATGATGGTAGTAGAATGTTTAGGAACACTAACAATACAGATAAGAAACCTACTAAAGATATCAACTAGAAAAAAATGGAGTAATATGTTATAGATGCAACAAGGTTGGACACATTGCTAGAAACTGCAAATCACAAATAAATCAGCCTGGACCAAGATATTGAAAAAATGGAATTGTTTGTCAGATATGCAATAAGATTGGACATACAACAAGGTTTTGTAGAATGAACAATAGAGTTTTTCATCCTAATCCTAATCCCATAAATCATGCAAGAAGAAATGAAGATGCAAGAAACAGTCAGAAAGGATGCTGTAGTAATTCAAATGAAGTGAAGTTTATCAAAAGCATAGATCAAGGAGACATATTCAACATTGAAGGTAATCAAGAAGATGAAGCATTGAAAGGTAAGAATGAATCTTTACCTGACCCATCTCAAAGTACTTAATTTATGAAAATTACAGTAGAATAGGAACTTAGATTAGTGTAGAAGTAGATATATGATGAACTAAGTCTTGCACAATTAATGCAAGGTAGTATATGACATTCTAATGCTATGGTTAAGAGTGCAAAGAAAAATATTATGTTTTGTGAGATCACAAGAAGTTTTAAGTTTTGCAAGTTAGTAGAAATAACTTTTTGGAAAGAAGCAGCAAAAGAATTGAATGCGATTTTAGATCTAAGTAAGATTGAATTAATAAAAGGTCATGATTGGTATTATTTGATCATCAAAAGAAAATTCAAGTGTTAAGGAGATCAAAGAGTAGTGATTGGAAGCATTTTGCAAGGATTTGGAGAAGAATTTTATGCTGAATCTACGCAATCCCTAAAATTGTGAAATCAAGGTATTTTACTTGATAGATCTTTAATTCAGTGAAGGAATTAGAAGAAATCATGGATGTTTCTTTAATTCATAATGTTAGAGATAAAAATAGACCTAAGTTGAAAAGAGAACTAGTAGAACCCTTGGAAGATGATCCTAGGTTAGCTTTATCATCCATACCAGACGGAGTTTAATATCTAGAGAATGTTAGAAGTTATCTTGGATGCAAACTAGAGACTATCAGTGATAGTGATTTCACCAAGGAATCAGAAGATCTACAATCAGGACATGACATTGAAAGAAGGATTTGAACATTTGAAAGATAATGAAATTATTAAGTATGCATTAGAGTATGAATTTGACAATGAAGAATGTACTAAGATAATCTTAAGCAGAATTCATAATGGGAAGTTTTGGTTAGAAGATAGAGTGATAGATATCACCACTGATTTGATTCATGAAGTCAGTTGACTATCAAAAATTGGAGCCATTCCTTTAAATGAGAAGAACATGAGGAAAATAGTCATAGACAACATAAATTCATCCTATAATGGTAGAGGAATTTTGATTAGTAAGATTCAACAAGATGATGTCAGATATTTATGCAAGATCCTAACCACTAAGTTTGGTGCAAATTCAAGAGAGGATGACATGGTAGTTGGAATGATACATGCAGCTTATCTTATGTGTGTTGATAAGGTACAAGTTGATATGTGTGAGATTCTAAGAATTCAACTATTTGAGAATTTGGAAAAGATCAAGAAAAGTAAGTATACATAGTTTAGGTTCTCATCCTTAATCACCTATATGTTTTTTCATCTATTGAGAAGATTTCCTTACACCATTGGAAATGACTAGAATGATGGCCAAACTACAATGGAAAGGATTAACCTAGTGTATAGAAGGCACATTAGTGACAAAGTGAATGAGAGTGTAGTATTGGTAATCAAGACATTTCAGGACATAGTATCTAGCAGATCAAGGATCCCATAGTCTCTTGTGGAGAAGTATAAAAATGAGATATGTTTCATGGTTGATACTGACTTCACCTACATTGAAGTAGTAGAACCTAGAATAGAGTTCATAGACCCTCTTGGCTATGAGATATCTAAGGTAGAGACATAAGAGTATGTGAGCAGGTTACTTAAGTGTAAGTTGGACACTCATTGCAATAGGTTTGGAACCTTTGAGGAGAACTTCAACTCTGTAAAGACCTTACTTTAAGAGAAACAATCAAAGAAAAGAGTTGAAAGTACTATAAAGAAAATTCTAAAAGATACAGGAATGACTGAGCATGAATTCCTAGTAGCAAAGCAAATAGCAACATCAATCAGAGATATTAGACAAAAAGAAGTTTTGTCTATTCCACCTTTATCATCAATTGTAGCACAGCAAGAAAAAACACAAGTTAAGGTGAAAGTGAAAGAAATTGAGAAAGATCAAGAAGCAAATATATCCACTAGATCCACTTCCTCCACACCTATCAAAAGAGTAAATGAGAGTGCTACTAGACTAGGTAAAAGATAGAAAACATTAGTGCAACCAGTGAGAAGGAAAATTGTAGAAATCAAAGATGATGGCACTTCTATTAAGAAGAAAACTCGGAAACCTAAAGTTGAGAAGCTTAATGAGAAGATCATTTAGGATGGAGACTTTACAAGAATTAATAAGTATTCTAAACTTTATGATTATGCAGAGAGATTAAATCTAGAAACTACAGTGGTAAAGCATATGATTTTTTCTGATAAGACATTTGATACAATTCAGGGTAAGATACCTGATGATTTATACAATAAACTTGTGAATAGGAAGAAGAGAGCATTAGAAGAAGACACATCTATTAGAGAAAAGCTTGTAAGGAAGCTTTGTGTTATAAGAGATGAAGCACACTTTAGTCAGATCATGAAAGCCTTAAGCACCCATCTAAGAACCAAGAAGAGAACCATTCAGATTATGGGAGGCAGATATGAAGAAGTTAATTCAGAAATAGAGAAAGCAATAATCAAGGTTATGTCAAAAAATGTTGGAGAACCATAAGTTGCAGCAGAGCAAGTAGGTGAAATAGAACAAGAGGACATTCGCTCTCCACCAGCCATTAACATTGAAGATGAACTCATGAATGTATAAGGAATGAAGATCACCTTGGATACTAATGATAATGTATTCAAGAATCTAGATAACATTGTTGATAATTTAGCTTTTGAAGAGTAGGAAACTACCAAAGGAGAAGAAAAAATAGAGACCACATTTGTAGAACCCTCAGTGATAGAAAAAACAAGTACCCATTCCCACTAAGGGAGATATCAGTCTTACTCCTGAGACTAGAAAGAAGAATCCAATTGGATCTATGATTGAACATTTGGGAAAGGAACTAGATGATGATAATTAGTTTGAACTGATCACATCCTTGAATAAGATCATTGGTAAGAACAAGAAAGTAAAAATTCTTAAAGGATGCATGAAGGAACTTACTAAGAAGTTACAAGGCATTGTAACTACACAAATTGTAGAAGATGACCCTCTAGAGAAAGAAAAGAAAGTAATGAACACTTTTGACAATGAATTCACAAATTTATCTGATATAGCAAAAGTGAAAGCTCAAGCAACATATGAGGCCAAAATGCTTTTAAACATTAGCTAGAATATCAAGAATGATATCAAAAATCTTGATATCTATATAAAGGACTTGAGGAAGAATTTGGAAATAGGAAAATCTTTGTACATCCAGTATACAAAATTAGAGACCTTGATAGTAGAAGAAGATCAGAAGATGAAGATGAAGGAAGCTAAAATTTAGAATGAAACTAACTTTCTTTCTAGCCCCAATGTGAAGGTATTTGATGTTGAGAAGAAAATTTGTAAGCTATATAATGAAATAAGAGTTTTGCAAGATGAAAAAGATAGGAAAATGAAAAGATTCACTCTTTTAAGAGAGCACACTTCTATGAAGTTAAGCATTATTGAAGAGCAAATGGAAGAATGTCTTTTAGCTAAGACATCTTTTCAAAAGTTTAACTTTGAGAACCTCCAAGCATGTGAAATAGCATCTTATGGATTGAGCACACTACTCAATGTGGTAGATTCCATTAAGAAATCATGGGAGAAGGAGTTAGAAGCTATAAAGATTGATTTTGCAGATTGTGTTGCAAGTCTACCGGCTTTACAAAATTGAATTAAGGTATAATCCTTTTTTAATATAGTTTTGCAACCCTCCTTACCTTTATTTTGTCATTGTTGTCAAAGGGGGAGAGATATATAGTAGAAAATTGATAAGAAAATGATAAGGATTGATACTCTTAGGGGGAGTACTATATTAGAGATAAGTTTTTTTTGGAGTTATAAGGATAGTATATATTTTATACTATGGCCATAATTTTGAGATTTTGAAGTTGTATACTTAGCCAATTTTCTCATATGTTGCCACCAATGACAAAGGGGGAGATTATTGGAAATTTGGCTGAGTTCATTACATAGATGTTGTCATTATGGAAATATATGATCTACATGAAGATCACATAGGTCAGAGAGCTAGTATGATAGAGTGCAATGCAAAATTGTCTAGGTATGAGACAGTGTTTCTACTAGTGAACTCGGAGATAGTTTTTGTTTGTGATGATGATTGGAGTAAGTTTAGTGCTTGCGCACTTGAACATAGATGCTATGATGACTATTGAAGACCCATCTTAGAGTGCAAGTAAGTATGACCTGTACAGAAAAAGTTATGATAGTTTACTAAAGACAATGTCAAGCTAACATGATAGAATATGAAGATAGAATTGATAAAGAGTTAAGGGATTATTTTGTTTATCAAAATAATGACTTAACAATATAAAGGGATGACATCCTAGATATTAACCCTTGGATAAAGTTATTTTTAATATGATAGCAGACTAGAATGTTATTAATCCTAATAACTTGTATAAATGTAATTGTAAATTGTAAGAAGTAGAGATGTAATGAAATGTAATGAAATACTGACATGATGTGAAATATATGATACATATGTAATAGTGATAGTGAAAGAGAAGTGAAGAGATATTGATGCAAGTAGTATAAGATTATGTACCTTAACCTTCTTTTTTAATCAGTGTATATTATACATTACTTGTTTGGGCAGTGGGCTCATCTAGTAATCAAATTTTGTACTGCCAACTCCTAATAGGGTTGAGGCTTCTAACAAGGCCTATAGTCCCTTAATAAAGACTAAGACACTATATGCATGTAATAGACTCCTAACAGGGTCAACATGCTTAACATGATACTTTTGATTAGTGGATCTTTGTGGGTACCATCCCCATTGGGGTTTTCCCTTGGCCTAGGTTTCCTTAAGAACAAATAATGTGTTATGAGTTCTTTAGTTTTATTGCTATGCATATTCTTTAGCTTCTTATGTTAGGCATGTGTTAAGATAATCTATTATATCCATAATTGGGAAAAAGTAAAAGTTTGTAGAATACATATTCACCCCCCCTCTCATTATTCCCTATTTCTAACAACTCATAGCGAGAAGGAATTGACTATGAAGAAACTTTTGCACCAGTAGCAAGAATTGAAGTAGTAAGAATTTTTTTGGCCTATGTAGCTTACAAGAAATTCAAAGTGTATCAAATGGATGTGAAGTCAGCTTTTCTGAATGGAGAATTGGAAGAAGTCTACATTGAGCAGCCTGAAGGTTTTCCTTTAAATCAAGAAGGAGACATGGTATGTAAACTAAAGAAAGCTTTATATGGACTAAAGAAAGCACCTAGAACTTGGTATGTGAGATTGGATAAGTATTTGTTAAAGTTAGGATTTACAAAAGGTGTAGTTGATAACAACCTATACACAAAGGAAATTGAAAATGACTTGTTGGTTTTTGTTATTTTTGTTGATGATATTATCTTTGGAGGAGAAGATGAAATTGGTGATAAATTTGTAGATGAAATGAAGACTTAATTTGAAAAGAGTATGATTGGTGAAATGAAATACTTTTTAGGATTGTAGATAACACAGAACAATGATGATATCTTTGTAAGTCAGACAAAGTACTTGAATTATTTATTAAAGAGATTTGGAATGGAGAACTGTAAACTAGTTGGAACACCTATGGTAACTAGACATAAGTTATCTAGCGCAGATGAGACCCCTATAATGGAACAGAAGAAGTATAGATCTATGATTAGAGGATTGGGATATTTGACTCATACAAGACCTGATATAGCACATTCAATTAGAATTGTAGCAAGATTTCAAGTTGAACCTAGAGAATCACATTATGCAGTAG
>BSBK01007925.1:1312500-1420526 GCA_027943335.1 Chamaecyparis obtusa
TATTTGAGTTTGTTTGTGTTGTGTTGATGTGAGTTTTGTACCACTACATAACATATAGCAATTGAAATACTTGATACAGCGTACCAAATACTCAACCCTCTCTTGAAAAGTATACGAGGATACTCCAAGGTTCCTTACACCTGTGGATACTAACTCAATTATAAAATGTGATCTACTGGTAATCACTTCGGCGGGCTTACATTGTTCACTTGGAAATGTTTCAACTCTTACTATGATGAAATTTAGCTTTGCAATGTATACTCAATGATTTCCTAGTTTATATCACTTCCAACTTTGCTCTTCAAACTCTCAAACTTCGCTTTCCAACTTTGAATTCTCAACTTCAACTACTAACTTATTGATTGCTTTTACCACTACTCCTATTGAATGAAAAGATTGGTAAAATGGATGGGGATCAAACCAAATGAAAGCATACCAGTGGTGTTACCTCCATAGGTGCAATGATACTAAGGAAAGAAGACTAGATTACCACACAAGGCTCCTTGACAAGCCGCCAAGATGCTAGTGGCCTAGTATAGGATCCCTATCAAACATCTACCAATATCACCATGCAATTAACCATCTATCATTACTCTTCCTTTAACACTTGCTTGAAAATAAAATCTACTTTAACAACTCAATTGAAATGAAATCTATCTCTAACAATTGGAAGTAGAAACCATGCAATAACACCAAGTGTTCTTAATCACCATGCAAGACACAACAATGATAAGAGAAGCAATTTTGGTATTATATTATGCAACAATTTTCTTCAACCCTTTACAAATGAGAGTACATGGCCTTATATAGAGGCTTGAAATTACAATGAATGGCCAAGATTAAGAGGCAAAACCAATGATCCAGATTGAATCCTAGAAACCCTAATTAGGGTTATCACCTCACCGGCCAGTGAGAAGATGCCACCTCATCAATGGACCAATGAGAAAAAAGAAAAGTGGTAACCAATAAGAAGGCACCAAAATGGTAGCCAGTCAAAATCAGACACCTATCCCACCCAAAGAGAAAGGAAAATTTGCCACTTGGGCTTACATCAAATGATCTTCTAATACAATTCTATTCTTTTCTTTCATCTTTTTAGCATAAGTAATGAACTTAGCTAACATGTTGTTGATTTCCTCTATGGGAGGGCAAGGTGTATGCCTCATCTTGCGCTCTGCTATGCTCGCCATGCTCTCTGCTGCCTGCAGTATCTTCTTATTCTCCTCTTCATCATCCTTGGCAAACTCGATCAAGGCCTTGAGAGAGGCAAGGAGGTCCAAATATTTTTCTCTAATGACAACCTTCCCTAACTCGTCCAATCTTGACCCAAATTCTATCTCATTACAATCCTCTTCTTTGATGTCTTCAAAATCAAGTGCAATCCCCGCATCGCTCAACATGCTTGAAATGAGAGTGTCGATGCCTGGACTGTGTTGCGCCATTTCATCCCGTATTTCCTCAAGTAATCTCAATCTGTTAGTCATGGTAACATACCAAGACTCCATAATACTCCTTCCTCCTTCGTTAATCAAATTGGCCTTCACCAAGGATCCCTCTGATAGCTCCAAAGCTGCATGTAATCGAGGAATGGTCAAGTCACGAATTGGAAGGAAATTCCTCCACATTCCTTTAAATGTTCTGAATTTGTCCCTGAGAGACACCAATGACCTGAAAGTAGAGATAAAGGTAGGCATGAATCTTCACCCCTCTTGAATTGTACGACTGATCCAATTTCTAGTTCCTTGTTCTTGGATGGATATTACTTCTTGGCTGTTCTCACTGCACTGTGGAAGAGCGGTCGGATGCACCTGTTGGATAGGCTGACTGTCTCTCCAATACTTGTTCTCAAACTCCAACTGTGCATTTATTTCATTTGCTATTCTCAGCCTCTCCCTTATTGAAGCAAGGCCCTCTTGTACCTCCACACACTCCATATCATCCGTGACTCTACCCATGTTGTGTTCCACTATCTCATAGTCCTGGGCTACAATTTCACCCATTATCTTGTTAACCTTTGGAACTGCAATTTGAACCCTTCGGTGACCATCACTACAATCTCTGATTACCTTTGCCATTGTTCCTACCATCTGTCTCTGTTCGACATCACCTTCCTTTTCCGCTAGCCCTTGAATATCCTCAACTGTCCGGATGGCCATAACCTCACCCCTTGGCATCAGCATCTGTTTCAACCAATGTGGTGCAATGCATTTCCCCACATCTGGATTTGGTTCAGGTAACACACCTTCACCAACGGCCTTGGGCACCTGGTTGCCATCCTCATCTGATGGAGCCTCAATATCAATAGGCCTACCTCCCTCCTCACTAGTGGCTGCCATATCTTCATTAACTTGATTCTCTGAAAGAGGAGAGTACTCCGTACTATAACTATAACCACTTGACTCTGAACTAGAGCTCACATCTACTACCGCCCCTTGACTTCCTATATCCACCTCCTGGCCCCGAGCCCCAGCCACACTTTCTCTTGATCGCACTGTACTTTGCTTCTTTGTTTGAGGCTCGAGATGTTTCTTATTCTTTTCAACCTCCAAACTCCTCTTATTCTTAACCACTTGCTGCTGTTTCTGACCACTATTACCACCCTGAGGTCCAACTGACCTTGTAGGAGCTTCCTCCTGTTGCTTCATCTTCTCATAGGTAAGGCGTACCTTCTGACTCTGCAACTGCCCAAGCTTCTTGTTATACCACCACTCAGTATGTAGCTCAACTGTTCTGTTAATTGCCTCTAAAGATGGATCTTGATGATCATTCCAATTTACCGGGTCCAACTCTGCTCCTTCTACTATATTATAATCTTCTCTTAGCACATCTTCATCCTCTTCCAACTGATCCAGAATATTGAAATTCTTCCATTTGCATGCCCTCATCATGTCCACTGATAACCTCGAGAAAGCCAACTTCCTCACATGAAAGTCATCCTGTGCATTGGCCCAAAAATCCTCCAAAGTAGGGATGTGCCTGAATGTTTCTCCTTGAGCCATCTTGATTAGACCCTGGGGATCGAATCCTTGTCTTGCCTTATACCAAGCCAAGTGATATTGTTCTAACTCCTCTCCTGCAGCTGCAAAGGCGGTGGAATTGGGACAACTCTCATTGCCTATCATGAGAGAGAAGGTAACCCCTGGTTCACCCCTCTGTTTCATCATTTTGCCATACTGCTCAAGTTGCCTAGCCAACTCCAACAAAACTATCCTATGGGGCGGGTACCTTGGAAGCCTCTTGGGACAAGTTGTACACCCAGCCACTCGAATATAAGTGAATTGAGGAAACTAAATGAACCAACTCCCAAACTTCTTGACTTTTGCTTCTGCTTCTGGTGAGAGCCTCCTAGCAGGTGCCCCTTGCAGTATCCTCACCATCCTCATGGCGAAGGCATCATAAAATATCTTGTAATCCTTAGTGTTGTGCAAATGAAGCTGTGGGTAGAACTCATGCACCAAATACTGTCCGGGCCCATTGCCAACTATCCCTCTAGCCTTAAGTCTAGGATGCTCATATAATCTTGCGATCAAATAAAAGAGGTAGGACCCCATGTGGAACCGCTTCTGAATCTGCGCCGTCCTGAGCTGCAACTCCAAATTTTCACTTATGATTTTTGCCCAATGAAACCTTTCCTTTCCCTTCTCAATGCCTTCAATAAAATAGTACATCCAAGTCTCAAAATGCACACCCTGGGAAGAGCCCATGATTCGATTGAGGACGACGATGAGGTGTCCATATTCTGACTTAAAATCTGACCTGGTGAGTTTTGATGCCTTGGTAACTCCCTTCTTTCCTTCATGTAACCAATTTTTCTTGAGTAAAGCAAAGTAGGTATCTTGACTATCCTGAAAGAACCTGCTTGCTTGATTCATCAAAACTACTATCATTCCTTTCTGTTGGGGTATACCGAATGTCTCCTCAATCACTTGATTCCCAATGTTGGCCAACATTCTCCTACCCTCATCAAAGATGATAGACTTGGATGCAATATCAAATTGGGAAGCACACTCCATGATTAGTTCTGGACAAGGCAAGGTAGGAGGGAAAGCGGTGGCCTGCACAATTCCAGACTTGTATACCTTCCTTGCCATAGGGGATTGGCCTCTCCTCAACCTATCCCTCAATTGCGTCATGTCAATGGTACCGATGTTAGTGTCTTGGACTCGTTTAAGTTTCGAGAAGAAGATGGTCTTGGGCATCATATCTTCCTTGTCAGCTATTTTGGTATTAGTCCCCATTGGATTCTTGCTTGTACTAGCATCCGCTATGGAGTGATTCATAGCAAGCAAGAAAGGGGAAAAATCCAATCATGACAATCGAGAAATCTACTTAATGAACCAATCTTATAATCTCTCAACAAAACTTGTCTCCATCACCCAAACAATCGCATGACCAAAGACAAAACAATTAAGGAGAAAAGGCTAAAAGACTCCACTAAAACACAATTTCTCAATTAAAATCTAAGATCCTCTATGCAAATTCACAAGTGTCACACTCAAAATTTATCTTTAAAACCACCCCTCTCATTACATTAGCTCATATACAAACATGGCCAAGCCTACAAACACATCAAATTCATCCCCCAAATACAAATCAAACTCTCCCCTCACCAAATACAAATCAGGCCTGCCGGCCCTAAGACAAGCCTGCCATACTGATTTCAGATCTCTCTTCTACAAATTCACATATGCTAGGGCATGCTCTTCTACTAATTTTGGCCTCCACTCTGCTCCAAACTGATTGTCTTCTCTTTCTCCAAACTGCCTGCCTACAGATTCGGGACAACCACCTACAGATTTTCGGACCCCTCCTCCAAATTCGGATGGCCTCCTTGTCTAATTTCGGACCTGCCAAATGCCCTAACTGCTCTGCTACCAAATTTGGGAGCCTGGGATCTCTGAGACTGCCCTATCTCTGCTCCAGCTCACACCTTTTCTTTATTTTATCTGCTCCCAAACTCGGGCCTGCACTATCTTGAATTCGGACTGCCCTGCTATAATGTATTTCACTGCTTCCTCTGATGGATGTCGCTGCTTATACTTGGAAATTCGCTGCTTCCTGTCTTATGTATTTCGCACCCTGCTCTGCCTTGTTGTTTCGCTGCTTGAGGAATGAATGGTGGAGTGAGGAGAGGAGGCGCCCTCCCTATATAGCTGCCTAGGGCTCCCAATTCTAGGGCCGACCTGCCATAAGGTGGAAGAGAAAAACAAAAATAACAATTAATTAAAATGCTAAGAATTAGGGCCGACTTGGCCATTTAGTAAATGATTTTCAATTTTTTGAAAATAAAACATTAAATGCTTTCAAAAATATAAAGGAGTGGGACCGAAAATGATTTAAAATGCGTTGATTTTTAATTTTTAATTGACCCAATCTCCAATGCAACATGAAATACAATTTTCAAAAATGCCAATTAAAATATGAAATTTGAAATTAGCATGAATTCAGTCCAGAATCGTTGAAATTTACAACAGCATTTCCATTACCCAATAAATTTTGAATTTAGCAATTAACTACGCCCAGATTTTGATTATCCAATCGAAAATTTGGAAAGAAAGTAAATTCAAATCAATTTGCAATCCCAGATTTTTGAGATTTGAAATTACCAATTTTGCAAGCTAAACAAAATCAATCTTAACACCAAAATGATGCCCAATTCAATCACTCGATCCAAAAATTTTGAAAATCACTCAAAAGGATATCAGTTCAATTTTTTAAATAACCAATCAGGTTTCAAAATTTTGCAATCACCATTCAAGCAATCTAAACACAATCGAAAATTGTACTCAAAGGATATCAATTTGAATTTGAAATCAAGCAAAAATGCCAATCTCAGAATTTCAAAAATCAGTGAATTAATTAAATTACCAATCAAAAATTCCCTCCAAGAAAATTGAAATCCTCTCCTCCAAACTTGTTGAAAATATTTGAATTTTGAAGGCCACAATTACTTAGAATTGAAAATCGAAAATTGGAGAAGATGATGACCAAATTGCAAACTTCATAAATTTGTTCATGAAAATTCACTGAGTTTCATTCCACCATTCTTTCATAATCAAATTTCAAATTCAAACTAATCTGTCATCAAGATTTTCAGTTCAGATCAACGTCTTCAAAAACACAATCCATTGCAAAGCCAAATTCATCAGTCCATCGGGATCACGAGGCCGAGGCAAGGCCAAAATTGCCTAAGTCTGGAAGTTCAAATTGGGGGGTCCCCATGGAATGGGGCGATGTTGTAAAACCTCACAACATCTAGCATCAACCCAAAGAAATGTTCCTGAACATTTCAAGAACAAAATAACTTGAACTAAAATCTCAAGAGGACCTACTCGAAGATCCACTTAAGAACAAGTACTCAACCTGGGAAAGAACTCTCAAGTCGCGCCTAAGTACCTTGACACAAGCTACCCACGTGTGTGCAAGTGATTCATTCCCCGCTCAACAAGAACTTGATAATCTCTCAGATCCATTAGACTTAGCTATTGCAATATCCTCACTCCAAAAGCATCCTAGATAGAGCCCCGCTGCCAGTCAGGCGTCCATAGCCCCGATGGAGTTATCGCTGTGGCACCACAATCATGGTTCTACCTTTAGTGATTATTTTTATAGCACCGGTAGAGGTGATTGCACGCCCTCAGAGCCAATTTTCATCTTTATTCTCACTTTTGACATTACTGCTTTTCATTTTCACTTTTTCTCTTTTTCTCTTTTTCTTTTCTTATGATATTTCTTTTCTCTTTCAATCAATCTTTTGTTTGGCTTGCAAGAAATGAAGCCCGCGGAGGGTTTGGAAGACCATAGTGGTGCTGAAGCAGGTGTATGATTTTCACTAAGTCCATTTTCACTTCGAAACACCAAGAACTCGGAGCAATTAAGTGTGAGTAAAATGTTGTAACCATGTCAAAGGTAACTCAAGAACCTCTATCGAGTTTGACCCAAATTTAGTACAAGTCCTACCATAGATCAACGACTAAGCACATCTTAAAATCTCCGAACCTTGTCAAATATATTCAAGAAATGAACAAGACAGACCCTAGGTTCTGACACCAAAAGTGTAAGATCAACACACCTCACCCACGAGTGATAACTGAGACCCTCTCTGCACTTGCAAAGCCCCGAAACCAAAACTACTCTCAAAACTAAGGGAAGCTGAAAGATCCCAATTCAAGTGACTTGATGCAAAATAACCACTGAGCTCCCTCAAAACTCCTAAGCTAAAACAACTGAAAGGAAAAACACTCTAACCGACTAATCTAACCAACTGAAAGGAAACTACTCTAACCCTTGGGCCAAGTGGTCCAAGACAAACTCTACTCTAAGAACAAAAAGCAAACTAACCTACTGACTGGAAGCAAACTACAACTGGAAGGAAACTACACTACTATGTACAAAAAGGGCTCCAGGGGGAGTCCTAAGCCTGGAAATAATGCTTGAGGAATCGCCCATTGACAGGCAACAGGACATCCCTACCAGTGAGTGTCTTGAGCTTAAATGCATTATCTCCGATGATTTCAGCAATTTGGAAAGGACCCTTCCATAGTTTATCAAATTTGTCATGTTGTCCTTTCTTTTCATGGGCTTTGTCCCAATATAAGACCAAATCAGAGATCCTGAAGGCCTTGTTTTGCGATCTTCTATCAAACCAACGTTTCACTACCCCTTGATGTTTTGCAAACTTTTCTAGGGCTTCATCTCTCTTTTCATCTAACTGCATCAATTGGGTCAACCTGGCTTGGACTCGATCTTCGTTTTCATCGTAGTATTCTTGGATAAACTTCAAGGTTGGGATTTTTAGTTGAATGGGGAACACAGGATCCTGTCCATAAACTAGATGGTAAGGGGAAATTCCTATGGACTCTTTAACTCTTGTTCTATCTGCCCACAAAGCATACCTCAACTGAGTGTGCCAATCCCTTGGGTTCCTATCCAGAAGTTTTCTAATCACAGTCAAAAGGTTTTTGTTTGTAGACTCAGCTAGGCCATTTCCCTGGGGATAGTATCCTGACGAAAATTTTAAAACAATCCCATGATCAAAAGCCCAATTGTGAAATTTCAAGGAAATGAAAGCAGAACCATTATCACATACAAAAGAAGAAGGACATCCAAACCTTGTAGTGATTCTTTCTTCTAAGAATTTAATGACAACTTCAGTAGTGCAATTCTTAAAAGCTTGAGCTTCCGACCACCGAGTACAGTAGTCAGTCACGGTTAGAATATACTTGTGTTGTGCTGAGGAGGGCGGATTGATGGGACCGATGAAATCAAGTCCCCACATTGTGAAAGGTCTCACCTCGGTGACTGGTTGTAAAGGCATGGCAGGGTTCCTCTCCTTCTTTGCTGAAGTCTGGCAAATATGACAAGTCTTCACATGTTCATAAGTATCTTTGAATAGGGTTGGCCAATAGTATCCTGCCCTTAATATCCAGTGTGCTGTGGCCAAATCTGATCCATGTCCAGTCCCCCACTTGTCGTGAAAGTGCTCCAAAATATTTCTGGCTTCTTCTTTCCCAACACATCTTAAATATATTCCCTCATGATTTTGCTTGTACAACACTACTCCTCGTAACATATATCTTTTGCTTTTGAATTTCAATGCCCGCTTTTGTACTGTATTCAAATGTGATGGGCATCGGTGATTTAATAAATAATTAATGATGTCCTGGTACCATTCATCAGGACAAACATCCTCCAACTCCAAAACTTGTTGTACGAGACCAGGTCCTTCTGTTGCCATCGTTTGTGCCAACTGTTGACCTCTAACCAACTTCATTGGTTGAATTTCTACATCATATTCTTGGATAGTGGCGACCCACTTTCCTCTTCTTTCTCCAAGTTCACTTTGCATTAAAAGGGTCTTTACCGCTATGTCAGGCACTATTGCATGTACTTTACTTCTCAAAATGTAATGCCTGAATTTCTTCATTGCTTTCACCAAGGCATAAGCTTGTTTCTCCACATTTGGATAATTCAATTCTGCTTCTCGAAAGGGTGCACTCATCAAAGCAATCGGATGTTCTTCACCTTCTTCATTTTTCTGGGTCAATATGGATGCACAGGCATGATCGGAGGCAAAAGAATATATGTTGAATGACCTCTCATAATCTGGACTCACTAGGACTGGTGCATTAACAATAGCTCATTTTATCTCTTCAAAGGCTTTCTTTGCTGCTGGAGTCCAATCCATCCTTGCATCCTTTTTTAGCATGTCATTCATTGGCTTTACTATCTCTGCAAATGCTGATATGAACTTTCTCACAAAGTTGATCTTTCCAAAGAAGGACTTCAGTTCTTTCTTGCTGGCTGGAAGGCCAAGCTTGGAAATAGCCTCTACTCTCTCTGGATCTATCGTGATTCCCTTTTCTGAAATTACATGTCCTAAAAGCTTTCCTTCTGTTACCCCAAACATGCATTTCTTTGGATTCAAAGAAACCCCAAACTTTCTGCATCTTGTGAAAACTTTTCTCAAATCCAAAATGTGATCCTCTCTATTTTTTGAAAACACCGTGATATCATCCATGTAGATGATGATACACTTATCTTTTAAATCCTTAAAGGCATAATCCATGGCCCTCTGAAATGTTGCACCAGCGTTGATTAGGCCAAAAGGCATCCTCCTGTACGCAAAAGTTCCCCACTTCGTGGTGAAAGCCGTCTTCAATCTATCTTCTTCTTCTACTATCACTTGGTTGTATCTTGAATATCCATCCATAAACGTCATCATTTGCGCTCCATTTACCACTTGCAAAACTTCATCTAGTGATGGCAATGGATATTTATCCTTCTCTGATGCTCTATTCAAATTTCTGAAATCAACGCATAACCTTATTTCCCCACTTTTCTTTCTGACAGGGACAAGATTGGCGACCCACGTTGAGTGCCTCACTGGGAAGATGATCCGTGCATTTAATAGCTTCTTCACTTCCTGGAAAATCAATGGCTCAAGCAAAGGATTGACAGGCCTTTGCCGCTGTCTAAATGGTTTACTTCCTTCTTTCAATGGGATTGTATGCGTAATGATAGAAGGGTCATATGTCTTCAAATCTTCATACCCCCAAGCGATCACATCTGGGAATTCTCTCATCAAACTCAGTATATCAGCTCTCTCTTTAGGTGAACAAACCTTCCCAATGTGAACAATCTTGGGACTGTCCTCTGTTCCAATATTCACCTTTTCGCACTCATCACCCCCTGTGGGTTGGTATGATACCTTATTGAACTGATCCAAGTCAAATATTCTTTCCAGTTCAATCACTCCCCTCGGGATGGTATTTGTCTTTAAGTTCATAATTTCTTCTGGATTGAGTTCTGCTTCTTCATCTATTTCCCCATCAATGATTTGCGCCGTGAAGACATCTGAATTGGTCAAGAACTTAAGAATGTGTTTATCATTTTCAAATACTTGGAAGTTCTTGACATTGTCCGGTACTGATGGGACTGAGGCCAACTTGACTTTAAATTTCTTCAATCCTTCCAACTTGATTGGTTCTAGTGAGCTTGCAGCTTGCGCGAGTGCGTTAGCCACTTGATTATTTGCTCTGTAGCTAAACTTGATATTAAAGGCATCAAAGTCTTCTGTCAAATCCCACACTCTATTTCTATATCTTTTCAATCTCTTATCATGGCAAGTAAACTTCTGCTTCACTTGTTCAGTTACCAAATATGAATCTCTGAGCACATGGAGTATTTTAGCACCTTTCTTAATAGCACACAACAAGCCTAGAATTAAAGCCTCATATTCCGCCATATTGTTGGTGCATGGAAATTGTAATCTATGTGCTGCCAAATATGTTGCCCCTGTTGGGCTGACTAACTCAAATCCGGCTCCAGCTCCTTGCTTAGTTTTGGATCCATCAAATCTTAACATCCATACTCCATCACTTTCTGGTAGGTGCTTTTGTGAATTCTTAGTCTTGTTCAATTCTTCGTTCTTCCATACTTCCGAGTTGGGTGGTGTGGTCTGATTCCTTGCTTCACCCATCTTACTACTTTCTGCTTCCTCAACTTGTGAAATCTCGATCCTTTGCTTTCCACATTGTTCAACTTGCTTCAAAGCCCCTGGGACTCTCATCTCCACTTGCTCTAATGCAACCCTACACAAAGAGCAAGATAGTTCTGAATGATAGGCATTGTGGATCCTACACCAGTTGGGTAGCAATAAGTCTCTCACTAATGTCCTATTACCCAACTCTACCCCCTGTTGAAAGTTTCTCAACACAAAACTTCTAAAATTCTCAAACATTCCTTCACCCTCATCGGATGAAGTGTCAGGATCTGACTCAACCAGCATTTCCGTCGACTCCGCTGCTTCACTTACGATATTCAAGGTCAAAACTTCTACTTTCTTAGGCTTATAGACACCCATGCCTGCATCTACAAACAATACTTCATTAGGTTCCCCGTATTCAGTAACTGTCAATCTCAATCTTGGGGTACTTTCAATCTTGATTTGGTTGGCTAACCCTCTCCATGGGAGCCACATATGGGAAAAGTCAGTTGCCATGTATCCATTTAGTCTTCTAGACCAATCCCTTCCTAGAATCAAACCATAAGAATCAGCGACATCCACCACAGAAATATCGACCATATGTTCCATCCTTGGATCAGATGCCAACTGCATGTGTATGTTATGTAATTCACCCACTACTAGGACCTCAGTTTTATCCAATTGAGTAACCTTCTTGTTTGAATTCAAAGGTGTGATTCCTAATCTTCTACAAATAGCCAAAGGCATGACATTGCTTGAAGCTCCTGAATCTATCAAACAATTATGGAGAAGCTTCCCAAATATTCTTACTGATAGTAAAAATGGAGCTAGCTCATCCTTCCCTTGATAAAATACCACTTGTGTTTTGTGCACTTGCTTAGGTTTTGTTCCAAAGTCTGTTGGTTGAACCACTTCTTCTATCTGCACTGTCTCTTTACTCTTTGCTGAATCCTGACTCTCTTGAGTTTGCTGTGTTACTGGCGGTAATCCCTGAGCTATAAGGACCGGTCAAGGCTCCGACTGTCTATTGAAATTACTGATATCTCCATAGGTAACCTCTTGTATAGAATTCCTCACTTCATCATGTGAAATCCCTTGAGATGAATTTTTTGTGTTCCCACATGGAACATCCTGTATTACATGTACTGGATTGGGAGGAGACCTCCCTGCCGCATGAGTTGTTTGGGTAGGTGATGCTGCACTTGGAGTGTGAAGCCCTTGTGACTTGTTATCCTTCAAGCTATTAATAAAAGTATCCCTAATCTCTGTCACCTTCAATAATTCGAACAAAGGGAGACTAATTTTGATCTTCTTCATCTCCTCTGTCACACTCTGTCCAAGTCTCTTCAACTCCTCATTATTCACTGAATTGTTCACCATCCTTCCTCTATTAACTTCTTGTGATGTCATAGCACCTCCTTGTGACCCTTGAACATTTTGATTATTTTGTTGTATATTTTGCTGAGGATTCTGTTGTCCATTACCCTGATTGTGATTCCCTTGTCTGTATTCGGGAGCATCCCTTGGAGGATTTGGTACATTACTCGCATTGGGATGTGGAGGAGTATTAAAATTATTCAGCGGCACTGAGGATGTGAAGGGTCCATCATTCCTCTTGTTGTTATGATTCCTTTGATAAAACCTTACATTACTTGCTGGTTGTTGAAATGTTTGATTCCCACCTGTCCCTTGAACTAAAACAGAATCACCCAATGATGGGAAAGAAAAGTCTGTTCCATTAATATATCCATTTTCATCTATTACTTCACTTATTGGTCTGTTAGTTGACTCGGGAGGGAATTTCCCTCGATGTTCTTCATAAGCCTCAAACTCTGGTGGAAATGCAACCTCCTGAAAAGTCAAGCACTCTGGATAACTTGGGGATGGAACAATCTCATAGCCCGTAACTTTAATCTCCTCTTGATTCATAGATTTGTCCACCACTTTCTGGAATAGATTAGATGCCCTTTTGAACTCAGCACATCCTAACTCTGAATGTTGATCAGTCTCATGGAATCTACAATATTGGGACAAGGCGGACTCAGCCAAAAATATTCTTTCAACTAGCCTACTGTCTGTTGGGGCCTGACTATCTAGTGGTGACACCACATTTCCATTATTTGGGCCAGTGTTCCAAGTCTTCTTCTGACCAGATTGATTGTTATACCCTTGTTCTTGTGATTGACTACCACCTTGATGGTTGTTGTTTTGATTATTCCTTTGATAACCACCGCCTTGATTATTCCTTTGATAATCTCCACCTTGGTTATTTCTTTGATAATCTCAGTCTTGATAGTTCCTCTGGTATCCTCCATCATAGTTATTTCTTGGATACCCTCCTTGATGATTTCCACTCTGATAATTGTTCCCTTGGTAATTCCCTTGATAATTTCCTTGATAATTTCCTTGATTGTTTCTTTGGGTGGATTGGAGTTGATTATTCTGATTTCTCAAATAAGTGACCTCAGTAGACAACTTCTTAACTTGCTCGATCAATTCCTTCATTTCATCCTTCTCCTCTTGAGTTCTTGTAGATGAACCTGCACCCTGCAGATAAATTGGCATCGATGGTGGCGCTTGAGACAATGGTGGTCCTGGATGCACCACGAGCTGATTTGTGGGCGTCTGATATGGAAGCTGTGGGATGGGATTGTTGGGATATCTAGCCCCTTGGGGTTCCAATCCTTGTTGACCTAGCTGCTTCCCTATTTCAATTGCTTTAGCATAGGCCTCATTCAGTGTTGTAGGGCGAGGGTTTGCCATCCTTGTAAACATAGCAGTCTGACTATCTAAAGCACTGTAGTAAGCTTCCAAAGCACCAGCCTCCGGAATTGTGTAAGGAGCTTGTAGTCTAGTGTAAGCTTTGTGGAAATGATTGTTAAAGGAACTAGTTGATTCTTTGTCTTGTCTCCTGATATCCACAAACAACCTATGCAACTCCAAAGGTGTGGTAGGCATGCCAAATTTTCCTATAAAGGCATCTCTAAGTTGAATCCACCCTGTTATGGATGACACCGGCAAATTGACAAACCAATAGTAGGGCTCTTCTGTCAATGAGTAAGGAAAAAGCCTACATGCTACATCTTCATGTTGAATCCTTCTGTTGCACAATGCATCTTCAAATACTTTAATATGCTCTTCAGCTGTACGATTAGGGTCATTGACAAAGAACTTGGAGCAAAATCCAGCAGGATTCTTTGGTAGGTCATGGTACTGTTGAAACGAGATGGGTGAGGCGTTGTGTTGAATCCATGGAGGCTGTTGTTGTGGTGGTGGTGGGGGTTGATGAGCCATCACAACTTGACTAGCTTGAGCCTGGTTTGGCTGAGCTACTAGGGTTGGTGTACCTAAAGCTTTGTGAACTTGAGGTGGACTGCTTGAGGAACTTGCTATACTTGCAGTATTAGCTACCCAATGATTTCTTCCTTTCTTATGGAATTGCAATTCAACTAAGTCCTCCTCTTGGTGTGGTGTAGACCTTAGTACCCTTTGCTTCTTATCCGATTGCAATTTCTCAAACCTTTTGGGAGAGAAAGACCCGATTCTCTTATCCAGCTTGATCACAATTCAATAGATTTGACCCTCCCAAACTGGCCCTTCTTCAAGGATGAGCTGAGCTAGTCTATGAACTTCTCTCTCTCTTTGGATCTTTTGTACTTGTTCCTTTTGAAATTCAATGCCTACTTGCACTTCCACCTTCACCGCCTTTCAAAGGTAACTACTATACTCTTCTTTCTTCCTCACATTTCCTTTCAAGTTCTCTTTGACGCTCCAACTCCCTTTGAGCTTCTCTCTCAATTCTTTCCGCCTTTTGTTCTTCTTCCTCCAATACAAAAGTCACTCGCATATACTCAGGGGCACTTCTCTTAACTCTCCAGGCCAATGAATTCAATCCATAAATAATATCCTCTTGATCATTTTCAAATCCAAGATTAGGTTGTAAGACAGGCACAATGTTTCTAGGCTGAAGCACCATCTTTCACCATGTTTAAATATCAACAACCCCTCTTCAATCTCTCCTCTCACGCTCCAATCTTTCTTGAACCTCTCTTTCGATTCTTTGAGCTTTCTCTTCTTCTTGGTCCAAGATGTCAGCAATGTGCAAGTATTCCTGACCGTTTACCCTTTGGTTCCAAGCGAGGGAATGGAATGTCAAGATAATGTTGTCTTGGTGAGATTGCCAATTGTCCTTAGGCTGTCGTGGCTGAGGAAGCCCCATTCTTCATCATGGTTGAATATTAACAAATTCCCAAATAAACACAATCAATCCGCCCTCCCTCTAGCGCCAAATAATGTTGATGTGAGTTTTGTACCACTACATAACATATAGCAATTGAAATACTTGATACAGCGTACCAAATACTCAACCCTCTCTTGAAAAGTATACGAGGATACTCCAAGGTTCCTTACACCTGTGGATACTAACTCAGTTATAAAATGTGATCTGCTGGTAATCACTTCGGCGGGCTTACGTTGTTCACTTGGAAATGTTTCAACTCTTACTATGATGAAATTTAGCTTTGCAATGTATACTCAATGATTTCCTAGTTTATATCACTTCCAACTTTGCTCTTCAAACTCTCAAACTTCGCTTTCCAACTTTGAATTCTCAACTTCAACTACTAACTTACTAATTGCTTTTACCACTACTCCTATTGAATGAAAAGATTGGTAAAATGGATGGGGATCAAACCAAATGAAAGCATACCAGTGGTGTTACCTCCACAGGTGCAATGATTCTAAGGAAAGAAGACTAGATTATCACACAAGACTCCTTGACAAGCCACCAAGATGCTAGTGGCCTAGTATAGGATCCCTATCAAACATCTACCAATATCACCATGCAATTAACCATCTATCATTACTCTTCCTTTAACACTTGCTTGAAAATAAAATCTACTTTAACAACTCAATTGAAATGAAATCTATCTCTAACAATTGGAAGTAGAAACCATGCAATAACACCAAGTGTTCTTAATCACCATGCAAGACACAACAATGATAAGAGAAGCAATTTTGGTATTATATTATGCAACAATTTTCTTCAACCCTTTACAAATGAGAGTACATGGCCTTATATAGAGGCTTGAAATTACAATGAATGGCCAAGATTAAGAGGCAAAACCAATGATCCAGATTGAATCCTAGAAACCCTAATTAGGGTTATCACCTCACCGGCCAGTGAGAAGACGCCACCTCATCAATGGACCAATGAGAAAAAAGAAAAGTGGTAACCAATAAGAAGGCACCAAAATGGTAGCCAATCAAAATCAGACACCTATCCCACCCAAAGAGAAAGGAAAATTTGCCACTTGGGCTTACATCAAATGATCTTCTAATACAATTCTATTCTTTTCTTTCATCTTTTTAGCATAAGTAATGAACTTAGCTAACATGTTGTTGATTTCCTCTATGGGAGGGCAAGGTGTATGCCTCATCCTGCACTCTGCTATGCTCGCCATGCTCTCTGCTGCCTGCAGTATCTTCTTATTCTCCTCTTCATCATCCTTGGCGAACTCGATCAAGGCCTTGAGAGAGGCAAGGAGGTCCAACTATTTTTCTCTAATGACAACCTTCCCTAACTCGTCCAATCTTGACCCAAATTCTGTCTCATTACAATCCTCTTCTTTGATGTCTTCAAAATCAAGTGCAATCCCCGCATCGCTCAACATGCTTGAAATGAGAGTGTCGATGCCTGGACTGTGTTGCGCCATTTCATCCCATATTTCCTCAAGTAATCTCAATCTGTTAGTCATGGTAACATACCAAGACTCCATAATACTCCTTCCTCCTTCGTTAATCAAATTGGCCTTCACCAAGGATCCCTCTGATAGCTCCAAAGCTGCATGTAATCGAGGAATGGTCAAGTCACGAATTGGAAGGAAATTCCTCCACATTCCTTCAAATGTTCTGAATTTGTCCCTGAGAGACACCAATGACCTGAAAGTAGAGATAAAGGTAGGCATGAATCTTCGCCCCTCTTGAATTGTACGACTGATCCAATTTATAGTTCCTTGTTCTTGGACGGATATTACTTCTTGGCTGTTCTCACTGCACTGTGGAAGAGCGGTCGGATGCACCTATTGGATAGGCTGACTGTCTCTCCAATACTTGTTCTCAAACTCCAACTGTGCATTTCTTTCATTTTCTATTCTCAGCCTCTCCCTTATCGAAGCAAGGCCCTCTTGAACCTCCACACACTCCATATCATCCGTGACTCTACCCATGTTGTGTTCCACTATCTCATAGTCCTGGGCTACAATTTCACCCATTGTCTTGTTAACCTTTGGAACTGCAATTTGAACCCTTCAGTGACCATCACTGCAATCTCTGATTACCTTTGCCACTGTTCCTGCCATCTGTCTCTGTTTGACATCACCTTCCTTTTCCGCTAGCCCTTGAATATCCTCAACTGTCCGGATGGCCATAACCTCACCCCTTGGCATCAGCATCTGTTTCAACCAACATGGTGCAATGCATTTCCCCACATCTGGATTTGGTTCAGGTAACACACCTTCACCAACGGCCTTGGGCACCTGGTTGCCATCCTCATCTGATGGAGCCTCAATATCAATAGGCCTACCTCCCTCCTCACTAGTGGCTGCCATATCTTCATTAACTTGATTCTCTGAAAGAGGAGAGTACTCCGTACTATAACTATAACCACTTGACTCTGAACTAGAGCTCACATCTACTTCCACCCCTTGACTTCCTATATCCACCTCCTGGCCTCGAGCCCCAGCCACACTTTCTCTTGATCGCACTGTACTTTGCTTCTTTGTTTGAGGCTCGAGATGTTTCTTATTCTTTTCAACCTCCAAACTCCTCTTATTCTTAACCACTTGCTGCTGTTTCTGACCACTATTACCACCCTGAGGTCCAACTGACCTTGTAGGAGCCTCCTCCTATTGCTTCATCTTCTCATAGGTAAGGCATACCTTCCGACTCTGCAACTGCCAAAGCTTCTTGTTATACCACCACTCAGTATGTAGCTCAACTGTTCTGTTAATTACCTCTAAAGATGGATCTTGATGATCATTCCAATTTACCGGGTCCAACTCTGCTCCTTCTACTGTATTATAATCTTCTCTTAGCACATCTTCATCCTCTTCCAACTGATCCAGAATATTGAAATTCTTCCATTTGCATGCCCTCATCATGTCCACTGATAACCTCGAGAAAGCCAGCTTCCTCACATGAAAGTCATCCTGTGCATTGGCCCAAAAATCCTCCAAAGTAGGGATGTGCCTGAATGTTTCTCCTCGAGCCATCTTGATTAGACCCTGGGGATTGAATCCTTGTCTTGCCTTATACCAAGCCAAGTGATATTGTTCTAACTCCTCTCCTCCAGCTGCAAAGGCGGTGGAATTGGGACAACTCTCATTGCCTATCATGAGAGAGAAGGTAACCCCTGGTTCACCCCTCTGTTTCATCATTTTGTCATACTGCTCAAGTTGCCTAGCCAACTCCAACAAAACTATCCTATCGGGCGGGTACCTTGGAAGCCTCTTGGGACAAGTTGTACACCTAGCCACTCGAATATTAGTGAATTGAGGAAACTAAATGAACCAACTCCCAAACTTCTTGACTTTTGCTTCTGCTTCTGGTGAGAGCCTCCTGGCAGGTGCCCCTTGCAGTATCCTCACCATCCTCATGGCGAAGGCATCATAAAATATCTTGTAATCCTTGGTGTTGTGCAAATGAAGCTGTGGGTAGCACTCATGCACCAAATACTGTCCGGGCCCATTGCCAACTATCCCTCTAGCCTTAAGTCCAGGATGCTCATATAATCTTGCGATCAAATAAAAGAGGTAGGACCCCATGTGGAACCGCTTCTGAATCTGCGCCGTCCTGAGCTGCAACTCCAAATTTTCACTTATGATTTTTTCCCAATCAAACCTTTCCTTTCCCTTCTCAATGCCTTCAATAAAATAGTACATCCAAGTCTCAAAATGCACACCCTGGGCAGAGCCCATGATTCGATTGAGGAGGACGATGAGGTCTCCATATTCTGACTTAAAATCTGACCTGGTGAGTTTTGATGCCTTGGTAACTCCCTTCTTTCCTTCATGTAACCAATTTTGCTTGAGTAAAGCAAAGTAGGTATCTTGACTATCCTGAAAGAACCTGCTTGCTTGATTCATCAAAACTACTATCATTCCTTTCTGTTGGGGTATACCGAATGTCTCCTCAATCACTTGATTCCCAATGTTGGCCAACATTCTCCTACCCTCATCAAAGATGATAGACTTGGATGCAATATCAAATCGGGAAGCACACTCCATGATTAGTTCTGGACAAGGCAAGGTAGGAGGGAAAGCGGCGGCCTGCACAATTCCAGACTTGTATACCTTCCTTGCCATAGGGGATTGGCCTCTCCTCAACCTATCCCTCAATTGCGTCATGTCAATGGTACCGATGTTAGTGTCTCGGACTCGTTTAAGTTTCGAGAAGAAGATGGTCTTGGGCATCATATCTTCCTTGTCAGCTATTTTGGTATTAGTCCCCATTAGATTCTTGCTTGTACTAGCATCCGCTATGGAGTGATTCATAGCAAGCAAGAAAGGGGAAAAATCCAATCACGACAATCGAGAAATCTACTTAATGAACCAATCTTACAATCTCTCAACAAAACTTGTCTCCATCACCCAAACAATCGCGTGACCAAAGACAAAACAATTAAGGAGAAAAGGCTAAAAGACTCCACTAAAACACAATTTCTCAATTAAAATCTAAGATCCTCTATGCAAATTCACAAGCCTCACACTCAAAATTTATCTTTAAAACCACCCCTCTCAACACATTAGCTCATATACAAACATGGCCAAGCCTACAAACACATCAAATTCATCCCCCAAATACAAATCAAACTCTCCCCTCACCAAATACAAATCAGGCCTGCCGGCCCTAAGACAAGCCTGCCATACCGATTTCAGATCTCTCTTCTACAAATTCACATATGCTAGGGCCTGCTCTTCTACTAATTTCGGCCTCCACTCTGCTCCAAACTGATTGTCTTCTCTTTCTCCAAACTGCCTGCCTACAGATTTGGGATAGCCACCTACAGATTTTCAGACCCCTCCTCCAAATTCGGATGGCCTCCTTGTCTAATTTCGGACCTGCCAAATGCCCTAACTGCTCTGCTACCAAATTCGGGAGCCTGGGATCTCTGAGACTACCCTATCTCTGCTCCAGCTCACACCTTTTCTTTATTTTATCTGCTCCCAAACTCGGGCCTGCACTATCTTGAATTTGGACTGCCCTGCTATAATGTATTTCACTGCTTCCTCTGATGGATGTCGCTGCTTATACTTGGAAATTCGTTGCTTCCTGTCTTATGTATTTTGCACCCTACTCTGCCTTGTTGTTTCACTGCTTGAGGAATGAATGGTGGAGTGAGGAGAGGAGGCGCCCTCCCTATATAGCTGCCTAGGGCTCCCAATTCTAGGGCCGACCTGCCATAAGGTGGAAGAGAAAAACAAAAATAACAATTAATTAAAATGCTAAGAATTAGGGCCGACTTGGCCATTTAGTAAATGATTTTCAATTTTTTGAAAATAAAACATTAAATGCTTTCAAAAATATAAAGGAGTGGGACCGAAAATGATTTAAAATGCGTTGATTTTTAATTTTTAATTGACCCAATCTCCAATGCAACATGAAATACAATTTTCAAAAATGCCAATTAAAATATGAAATTCGAAATTAGCATGAATTCAGTCCAGAATCGTTGAAATTTACAACAGCATTTCCATTACCCAATAAATTTTGAATTTAGCAATTAACTACGCCCAGATTTTGATTATCCAATCAAAAATTTGGAAAGAAAGTAAATTCAAATCAATTTGCAATCCCAAATTTTTGAGATTTGAAATTACCAATTTTGCAAGCTAAACAAAATCAATCTTAACACCAAAATGATGCCCAATTCAATCACTCGATCCAAAAATTTTGAAAATCACTCAAAAGGATATCAGTTCAATTTTTTAAATAACCAATCAGGTTTCAAAATTTTGCAATCACCATTCAAGCAATCTAAACACAATCGAAAATTGTACTCAAAGGATATTAATTTGAATTTGAAATCAAGCAAAAATGCCAATCTCAGAATTTCAAAAATCAGTGAATTAATTAAATTACCAATCAAAAATTCCCTCCAAGAAAATTGAAATCCTCTCCTCCAAACTTGTCGAAAAGATTTGAATTTTGAAGGCCACAATTACTTAGAATTGAAAATCGAAAATTGGAGAAGATGATGACCAAATTGCAAACTTCATAAATTTGTTCATGAAAATTCACTGAGTTTCATTCCACCATTCTTTCATAATCAAATTTCAAATTCAAACTAATCTGTCATCAAGATTTTCAGTTTAGATCAACGTCTTCAAAAAAACAATCCATTGAAAAGCCAAATTCATCAGTCCATCGGGATCACGAGGCCGAGGCAAGGCCAAAATTGCCTAAGTCTGGAAGTTCAAATTGGGGGGTCCCCATGGAATGGGGCGATGTTGTAAAACCTCACAACATGTTGCTTGGTTCCTGATTTAACCAAGTTGGTTTGGTGTTTCTTAGTTTCCTTTGTTCACCAAAATTGGTCAGTTATCTCTCTAGAATTTGGTGAATTTCCCTGGCGTTTGGTGATGCTTGTTTGGTGCTCGGTTGGCTTTTCTTATCGAAGGGTTTGTTTTGAGTTTCTGTTGAGGCCGACATGTGCATTTAATTTGGGTCACAGATTCAATGCGGGTATCTATTATTGGGAAGTGTGTGGACCTAGATCTGGTCACCCCTTCCTTTGATTATGGATTTGAAGGCCAACTCAGTTCGGTAGCCTCTTGTATAAATATAGTTATTTGGTTAGAATTTAGGGAGTCAATTTTTTGAGATAGAACATAAGAGTTTAGAGTTTGTTTCATAGATCCTCGCATGTTTGAGGACTTCTATAATTGATTGTAATATCCAACCGAAACTAGGAAGGCTTACATCCTAGAATGTATGAATCAATTTGAAGATAATATAAGAAAGATCTTGCATTCTCTCTCTCACTATTTTGTGTTGTTGCTTCCGCGTGTTGTTGAGCAAGGTGGATCTGGTAGGGTGTACCATTTCTTTGCCCCTCCTATTATATGCTTGTGTCATATCCCTACCTTTCTTCTTTTTCAATTCCATAGGTTTCAGTTCATCTTCAACAGTCAGTTTATCCTTCACCAAGTGATTAATCTTCTCCTTCCCTTAGGAGTTACCATGTTGCCTCCTTTTCAACTTATCTTCTACCTTCAAAGCATACTGATAAGCATCCTCAACCGAAACAATCTTCAGCATACCAAGCTCATCTTGAATATTAAATCTCAAACCATTCACATATTGAGCTACCTTTTCCTTACCAAGTTCTCTATGTCCAGACTGAATAGTCAACTTATAGATTTCCTCGGTATATTCCTCCATAGTCAAATCTTTTTTCTTCAGATTTTGCAACTTCTTAAACAAGTCAAGCTCATAGTCAGTAGGTATGAACTTAGCTTTCAATTTAGTCACCATCAACCTCCACCGATTGATCTTCATTTCACCTTCATCTTCTCTATCCCTTTGTAGCTCTTTCCACCAAAGAGCAGCATGTCCTTTAAATTTAGTCTGTACCAATCTTACTCGAAGAGGATCTTCAATTTCTTCAAGCTCAATGAAGTCTTCTAATTCACCAATCCAGTCAATCAAGTCATCAGGTCTCAAAGTACCAGAGAAAGTAGAAACTTCAATTCTGTAACTATTACTTAACTGAGCTCAAGATCTATGCAACCGATCAGTTCTATCCTCACTAGATCTATCTCTCTGGTCATCTCCACTAGATCCAACAACTTCAAAGTCTTTAGAAGCTTCCTCATAACCATCATCAGTACCAAGATTCCTTGACATACCAACAATAGCTCTGATGACCTCAGCGATCATGTCATTCTTCATGAATTCCATCTCAGATTTGAAATCAACTTTAACTTTCACTATAATCTTCGATTCCACAATATCACAGAGATCTGCAATCACTCTAGGGTCCAATCTTCTTAGAGGCATTCTTCAAGATTTTCAAAAACCCAAAGCAATAAGTCACCAACAAGGTCCTAGTGCAAACAACCTCAACTTAGAGATTGGCTTACACACACATGATCTTCAAGCTCTGATACCACCTAGCATAGGGTAAGTAAGGATGATCTAGTTAAGGGCATTCCTCACATGTATCCAAACACCACAATGCGGAATTACACAACAAGATAATGTTTTCCAACTAAATTTTCATTAACATGCCTAACTATAAGGCCTTCTGGGTTAGGGCCAAATATAATCAAAGTATTTCTGCAATCTTCTAGCTAGTCAAGCTTTGAAACAAATCATCAACTAATATAAATTCTAAGGCAGATCTAAACTTGAGCTCGCAAGCCTCCAAGAAATCTTCTTGTCTCCAAGCATCCAAACCACTAGCTTTGCTACTACAAACTATCAGATAACAATCTGATCTTCAAGATCTCACAGGATCCATATCTCATCTTCTATATCTTCCTTCTACTCACATACTTCTACCCCTAAACAACTACCCAAACACTCCTTAAATACAAATATTCAGTGACAAGTTGGCTATAAGAAACAATTAAGTCCTAAGACAAGTCAACTTCTATTACAAATAAATATTAAATGAAACAACAATCAGCTCTCAAATAGCCTTACAAACATTTAATTCTCCATATCGACCTCTAGATCTACATAGGAGAATATAACAATAAATGCACCAAGTCAGCCAACCAAAACTACCAAGTACTAGAGAAATAACTGAGCACCAGTGAAACAACTGACAATGCCAAGCATCAGCGAGCAACATAGGCATGACTGAGCAAGCACATCAACCGAGCACCATAGGCATCACCGAGTACAAGTTCCATTGAGTGCCAGAGGTTTCCCCGAGTTCCTTCAGTGACCGAGCTTCCTTCAATAATCGAGACCGTTGGTTAAAGCTGCAATTGAGTAACACATAACCAAAACAACACACCACCATGAAAATTCACCAAGTACCCTAGAATGCCCCTACATCATTAATCAAGCAATCAAAACATCAAATCAAATAAGACCTTATCGCTAGGGGCATCTTAGCTTCATCACATCACATCAAGTTGAGATTCTTTGTCATCAAAACTCTATGGACATATTAGTTTCATCACTTGACATCAATTTGGTATTATCCTTTCTAATCCAATTGGCTTCATCACATAAAATAAAGTCAATGGTGCTATTGATCTCTTAGCGATAATCAGTTTCATCATGTCACATCAAACTAGTTATTCATTCAAATCAATCCAATGGTTTAAGAGTCTTCTCAAACATTAACCAATTTCATCACTTCATTGCAAATTGGTTAGTTGTCATCATCAAATTAGATAGGTTCTTAGTTTCATCATATCACATCAAATAGAACATTCTAGTCTTCCTATCAGTTCTTGTCCAATCATGTTCAGAATTGATATCTTTGAATCAACCAAATTGAGGGTAGTGTCATCGCTTAAAATCAAACTATTCTCAGTTTCAACACTGACTGGTCTTCAAATCAATGCACTAATTGCACATCAATTCAAATAGGGGAAAATCTAATCACCTAAAAATGGTGACCCAAACCATAAACCCCTAATCTCAACTATTCATCAAAAAATCCTAATTTTGATAAAATCTCATAAGTCCTAATCTAAGGCAAATCAATTCATCAATTTAATCTAATCTATATCCTATTTGATTACTGCACTTGATAATGTTTAGTTAATTAATTCCTAAACCTTAAATATTATTGGTAATTAAATCAACTTTATATCATTTATTTAATTAATATTCTAAATGGTGATTAAATAAATAAATAATTGCCAATTAATTATAAAAAGGGGAATTTAAATTCATTAGATTGTCACTTTTTGAGGTAAGTGCATTAAATCTATTAATAAATCCTAAAAGTGCATTTATGTCATCATCTTTAGTTAACTGAATATGCTTTTGGTAACAAGTTCAATTAACTGAATCTCATTTTGGAAACAAGCTAGTTAAGTGGAAAACTAGTCTAGTTGACTCATTAGTCATTTTGGAAATTCCCATAAAATAGGTCAGCGAACTTACCAGTTGATTTGGAAGTTTCCACAATGACTAATTATTCAAAGGAATCTTCACCCTTCATCTTGATTCAATCTCAACCGTTCATTTCCAAATGGATTTTATAAATCCAGGCCTCATTTCTTCACAAAGAATCCTAATTTCGCTAAAGTAATGTTATTATTTTTTTGCAATCATTTATTTATCTATTTGAATTGCATAAGTTCATTTACCTTATTTTATTGCATCCAATCATAAGAACATCTCAACTTTGTTTAATATGGATTAACTTAGCATTTAATAATTGTTGATAACATAGTTTAGTTAGTTCTTTATTGTTGCATCAAAATCAAATAGGAACATTTTATTTCTATTAGTTGGATTAATCTTATTTAATTGGATAAAATTGCATTTTTATATAATTTACATTAAAAAATCCTTCATTTAGGTCTTGTTACTATGATGTAGTTTTTAATGACCCGAGAGAAAACTTATACTCAAGTCTACTAGAAGGCAATGAGTCACCTTGGTTCTTCTTAGATTATCATGCTTTCATTTATTAGATTAACCAAATAATTATTCATTAAAGTGTAGTGTAGTTTAGGACACATTTTCACACACACAACATCTACTTAGGACACACATAATGGACACATAGGCTAAAGGAGATGGCCACACAAAAAGTCAACCTTGAAGCAAAATGTGTATTTAAGGTTTGAAAGAATCAAGGTTTCTCACACATGTGTGAGCAACATTATGAAAAGGAGTGGGTTATGTGAGTATAAGAATGTAGTTGGAGAGTTTAAGGGAGCTGGTTGGCTTCCTTGGGAAGAGTTGTTCACAGTTATGTGAGAAACTCATTAGGCTTAATGAGTGTAAGAATCACCTTTTTGGGACTAATTAATCAAGGATTAACTAGTGGAGTGGGTTTAGTGGGTGAGGTGATGGGTGTAGGCTAGGGTTCTAGGTTGGGTTTAAGATTAATTCAAATTAGACTTAAATTAGACTAGGTTTAAGAATATTAGAATTTGAAGGGTTTAAATGAGTATAAATTTATTCAAAAGGAGATTTATGGATGGATATGTATTAAATTAGATTTAATACATTAGAAAGGGGAGTATTTAAACTAAATTTAAATACTTTAGAAATGAACCTATGTTAATTAAATAAATTTAATTAAATAGGTAGGTAACTATTACAAATATAATTAATTTATTAAAATTAACTATATTGTTATGACAAATATTAATTTAATTAATATAGAGGTCTAAGGATATTTTCAGGCATCTACAAGTATAAGGTTGAATGTCAATCCTCTTTCATTTTGACAATGATGTGTCAAGGATCAATGATGATATCATGATGATGTCATATATTAAGCTAAGGATTAAAATTGTCAAGATGTGGATTAGAAACATGAAAATGATTTTGATACATGTGTAATGCTATAGGTTGTTATAATATCTCTCTAATTTCTCTTGGATGAGAAATTTCATCCAAAAGTCTTTTTGGTCATTGAAGAATGTTGAAGGTTTAAATTGTAGAGTAGAGATTTGTTGGCTTCCTAGAAGAATTCTCTACATTCCTTTACATTTTATGTTATGATCTTATGTTTTGGAACATAGATTTTATGTGCTGGAGATGTTGAACTCCTATGATTTAAAGTCCTTTTTGTTCCCACAGATGTTTCCATTGTATATGGTGTGTCAATAGTTTGGGTGACTATTAGAACTAGCCCAAAAAATTCCTTGTATTTGTTCGCATTGATATTTTAAATGTTGTGTCTTTGAGTAAAATTTATAATTATTTTTGATGTATCAATTCAAATTTATATTAATAAAGTGTGCGATAATCAAGTTCATGGTGTTGAATTTGATAACATCATTTCTTAGCTTTTTGGTTATAAAGGAGTTTGATCAAAATGGTTTGGTAGCTTTTTTTATATAAAAATGTAAAATATGTGTTTAGGAATCATGTTGGATGTTTAAAGGATATCTCTATGTGTTCCACATGTAAATGACTATTTGTTCCAGTGGTACATTATGTTTTGAGGTTGGTTTTCTAGGTAATTTGTGGATGTCTAATTGACTTAGTTATTGCACACTTTTTTGTGCTTTATGTTTGGAGTTTATGAAAGATTTAAAGATTCTAATGGGTTGTACTCGAATACTAATATGCCTCTTTCTAATTCACATTTATAAAATCTAGTTAGTTGATGTACCTTTTGGCTCAATTGGTGATGTGCCATAAGTTACATTTATATGTTACCTAATTGTTTAATTTAGACGATGCGAATCAATATATGTAATGCTTGTGGCTACATTGAACTATGGAATAAAATAGTTTTAGGTCCTCTCTATATCTTGGTTTCAACCTCTTTCATCACATTATGTTGTTGAGGCCAACCTATTAAGGTCATTTTTTTAGGCTAACATAATTGATGTTTTTCCTAAAGAAATCTATATATAGAAGATAAAATTAATTGCAAAGATTTTTTGAATGAATAAGGTTTGTGTGGTGAGTGGAAGATGTAAGGTTGAGGAATCATATGTGTTTGGTGGAATTTTTAGAGAAGATTTGATTATTTGAGATGAAATGCAAAAAGAATCTACATTCTAAGGAGATAGATGGAAGATGTATGATGAAGAATCATTCATTGTAAGTCTAACACACTTTATATGTATTATAATAAGATGGCAAGTCTCCTTTGTAGGTATTTATTATATATTTATTTGAGATATTGAACCTTCGACGCAAGTCCGAGAGTGAGCCTCTTTGTATATTATCATATATTGTAAGATAACTCTCACCGTGTTTTTTCTTGATTGGGTTTTCCATGGAAATCTAGTGTACACTTGTGGATTGGTGTTGATTTATTTATCTTTCTCTATTTCTAAGATCAATCCTATATGTTTTTAAACTTATGTTAAAGAGATTAGAAATTGTTAATGATTAATTCACATCCATTGTCTCTGGACATGTCCAATAGTTATTACATTGGAACTGTGGTTTTCTTTGGATTATAAAAAACTATGTATAATTTTGTGAAATGTCTCTACATGAAATCAAGCATTAAGTTACCCATAAATTAAAATGTTTTCTTGTACAAAATTGAAATATCCTCTATATATTTTCCTAATGTTGTCATATATCTTAGAACTTTTACAATAGGAAGGTGAATCAATGTCATATATTATAAACATGTAGGTTGACAATAATAGTACTTAAATGTGTGAGACAAATCACACATAATGATAGTGTACTATTTTATCCTTTCCAACCACATCCATAAAAATTGTCCCTCTATTATTATATGGCTTGAGAAATTTATTGAGATTTTCCATATGTACATGTAGGACCTTCTATAAATTTTTAATAATGACCATGTTGCACTTTTTTATTTGATAATAAACTTATGGAAATGCTTGAATTATTTTATATATTACTCTCTAACAAATGTAAACCCTTTATAACTATAATTAATTTACAAATTCTAGATTAGACAGCTTTAATTTAAGACTTTTAAGTATTTCAGTAGGAATGGACCACATCACCTTTATTTGCCTTCCATTAAGTAGTGGATGAAACATATAATTGAGTTTTTGTAGTAACAACACACTAGATCTATGTGGTTCACCTCTATTTTTAAATGCACATAAGGACTCATATTTTATTTTACTTACGTATATACCAATGAGAAGCATACACGCATGCCAATGTTACACACTTTCCCATCATCTCAATTAATGACATGTTTACAGGATATGATGAGAGGAAAAATAACTAACCAAGAGTGGTCTTGAAGTTTGGAAACCTATATGTGAGTTGTTTTATCAAAAAATAGTAGGACATATAGGGGCATATGTCACCTTCCATAAAATGTAATCACATCACCTTCTCTATGCACACAACAAAAGCACTACTATACCAACACATGATTGTGATTCCTCATGCATGTTGGCTCATATATTCCTATCACAGGTGATTCGTGAATTTAATTGTTTAAGGTAATGAGATATCCTTATGAAAGAATTTAACATATTAAGTGATTTGTAAATTTGTATTATTGTATAATTATATAATACATACATATTATATGAAATGTAACAAAATATAAGTTAGGTGTATCTTTATAATATCTAGCAATTCTTCCTATTTGTGTAGTTTTATACTTTTAGTTTTTTAGTTCTATTTTATATTTTATTTTTAATAATGCATGTATTTCAAGAGTTTGAAGAAGTCTTTGATTGTATCTAAGATCTCTATATAATGAAATAATTATAATTCATTCATTATCATCACTTAATCTGATTCTTGATCATTTGATCAGAAGTTCTTATAATATCTTGAATCAATAGAATAATTTATGTGCATTACAATTTATATTTCTTTTATCTTTTATTGAATCTATAGAATAATTTATGTGCATTACAATTTAGATTTATTTCATCTATAATAATATTATAGAAGATATTTGTGAAAATTAAATATAAATCATTACAGATCTTATCCCTTTTCCCTTAAATAGAATTGAATATTATTACGAAATTGATTGATTGTCTATTATTGATAGACAAATGGCTCGAAAAATTCATTGATATTGAAATCCACTGACATTATTTCCGTAGTGTATTCTACTATTATCTCTCCGTATATTTTGCTATTAATTCTATTGACAAATGATAAGTTTGAAACAGTATAAGCTTTAAGTCAATGAAACCTTTAATTGGCGGAGCACAAATAATAAAACAATACCATTTTCAAATTATCAGCAGTTGATAGAGCAACCCATCTGCCTTCTTTTATTTGACAAAATATCAAACACGAGTTAATTAAAGCGAACTGATTATATGCCTAAAAACAATTAGAGTCACAAATTTCTGCAACGTAATTTAATTTGATGGAAATAGCTAAGGGGTAGCTGATGAAATGATGAAGTAAAGAGTCCACCATTATAACATCCCTTTTCTACTCTGAATAAAGAGAAATGCATGCATTACCAGAGTATAAAAACCAAACATGTGTCATTTTCTACTCTAAATATGAATAGCGTATAATTTTCTTCTCTACACCGGAAGAATCCCGCGTCTCTTCGAAAAATAAAAATAAATCCTGGCGTCTCTATTTATAATGACAAGAATAAAAACTCATAATGACGTATGCATTGCGTAGGAATAGATAGAGGATTTGACTATCTTATAATTATTTTATCGATGTAATGTGAGGAGTACTAAAATGAAACATTGATGTAATGTGATCTACAAGAGTTGAAATTTAAAATGGATACATTTGTGGCGAGTGGAATTTTTCTTCCTCGAAGAAAGCAAGAAGAAACCTTTAAGAGATTGAAGAAATATTTTATCCCATGCGATAGATGCTTGACTGGCCTGGCAATTTATATAATTGTCTCCACGTAGTGAAAGCATTATGTGAATGCATATGTTTGGATTGGATTATCACCATTTAGCGTGCGATGAGTTGTAACATTTCGAGATAAGGTTGAAAATAGAAATAAGCTAATCAAAAGCGCGTACATGAGTTGCATTATGAAATTTCCTTGTGATTTGGTGTTCATGTTCTAATTTAAAATGCCCCCACGCAAATGATCCCTTGACTTCAAGAAAACAAGAGCTGCAGTGCAGCATAGTTCCTGCCAAGTATTGGTAGGAAAATTTTGGAATATAGGGGCAGAGGAAGGAGCAAGACAAGGTCAAATTGTAAAATAGAATTAAATTTATGCTTTGTGATCATGAAATCTTCTTAAATCTTTGAGGAAACCATATTCAATTTGTATTGTGTACTTCAGTGAGCTATAAGTGAACTATAATTGTCTAAGCGAGATTCAAGCATGGTAAGTTACCCTAGCCAAGGCTTAGCAAACTCAACCCTAGTTAGGTACCCCATGAGTCTATTTGCCAAATTCACCAAATGTGGCAAGTTCCATTGTGTACTGCAATAAAATTATGGAAATGGCATATTCCATAAAGGTTTGTGTTCTCTCAAAGACCTTAATTTTGCTTGGGCCAGGGTTCCATCCCTTGACCTCATCTTGCATCATGAAAAGAAGCACAGCAAGGGTGCTATCAGTTCACCCCATTGAGGCTGCCACTCCTAGATCTTTTCCCTAGTTTTCAAGGAAAAACACTAAAAAAATATTTTGGGCCATGCTAAATGGAAAAGGAAAAAGCCAATTTCTCATTTTGTCATCTTTACCCCAATTTAAACCCCAGTAATTGAATTACATTTGTACTTTTGATTTGCCAATCCAATTTCCACTGTAAGAAAAGCTCATATGGGTGTAGCAACAATACTAAATTGTCACAGTAGCTTCCAATTGATAAGTTCGCTATGTCTATAAAATTTAAAACTCTAAATCCTTATAAAAATTCCTATATTTCTAGGTTTTTCAATATGCAGACTCAAAGGTTGAGTAAAAAAAATAGCCTGTTGAATCTTAGCCAAGTTTGAGTCTTGTAACTATGATTCGAAGTCCCTGTCCCGCCCACCTGCAACCCCAATATAATGTAAAACATAAGTAACTAAGGACTTACAATTAGTCCACTGTGTAGTATCATAGGTAGACAGTTACCCTACTAATTCCAATCCCATCACATTTAAACTATAAAGATTCATTCTAGAAGATCATAGTGAAGACCAAACATTCATTTTCATGTCTGTAGCATGTATGACTAACTTTTCCATATTATTTAATTTTCCTAATAGATCTAGAAACTCTTCTTGAATGGTGTCTTGAATCTGCATCTTTGAATGAGGTGTCTGATATCCAAAATATATTTGTTTCTAACTTTCAAGTATAAATAATAGACAACTACCATAACACAATGTGCATCTAGTATACCATTAATAAAAACTTAGTTCTTAATGGAGAAGAACAAAATGCCTGCACCATTTTCGGAAACACCCATTGCCAATTCTTGAACACTGCAAGTTAGGAGAAGAAATCCACAATAAATAATTGAGTTTATATCTAAATTCAGTTCAGATTGAGTGCAACTTAGGTGCTCAAGCTCAATTCATAGCAAAGAAGTGGCAGAATCATCTTCCGGCTCCCGTCAAAAGCTTGTATTTGCAGAATGCATGAATTTTTCCAAAAGGAAATGGAAACACCTACTTATGATTTGCACTGGCATGTTTTGGCATGTTTTGGAATCCCTTCCGTTCCTTCATTCATAGAATGCAATTTACATTAGTGTGATAGTGGGAATTTCAGAATTTAAATATCAATGAGAAATAAAAATATGGAGGGGCAAAAATATCAAAGATTTAAGATGTTTAGGATGCAACACATGATGAGGATGTGTCTGTTCATTTTCTATTTATCTTCCCAAGTCCAACAGCTGGTCATTTTAAAATCTGAGCCATATTCCCACTTCCATTCTAGCCTATTCAAACACCTTATTTCTACTTCTTCAACAAGATATTTGTCTTTTAGTGTTTCTAAAGCATGATGAGTGCTCACTCTAGATCCACCATATGGATTAAATTAGCTTTATTTAGATAGCATTTTATATTTGCAAGAATAGAGCATGTCTAGTTTAATTTAATCTGGAGAGAATTTAGAGTTTAATTTCTTTTTGTTCCAATCAATTTTAACAATTAGTTCTCACCATTAATTTTGTCTTCCTCAAATATGAACAAGGCTCGTCTCGGAAGCTTTCAATAAGAACTACATTAATTTTGCCTTCCTCAAATATGAACAAGGCTCGTCTCTGAAGCTTTCAATAAGAACTACATGTAGTAACTGGTAGTTCTACTGCTGCTAATATGATAGTCATTCTTCTTAGTGAAGTTAATTGTATCAGTTCCTACGTAGTTTTTTGGTGGACTAAAAAACTTTAAAATAAATAGATTCTTTCTGTTATATTGTGTAAAGAATTCGGATTTGTAAATTTGTAATCAATAAAAATACAGAGTTTAGGATTCAACAGGCCATACATTATCAAAACACGCTCATCTTAGTCATATTCCCCCTTCCATTCTAACCTATTCAGGCACCTAATTTTTACTTCCTCAACAAGACATTTCTCTTTTAGTGTTTTCAAAGCAGGGCGAGTGCTCGCCCCATATCCCTTCCATATGGTCATGGCATCAAAAATAAATTTGTCAATGTAAAAGTATGCCCATAAAAATCCATTTTTCTACATTGACAGGTGTCAAAGCTTATCTTCAGTGTTTGCTTTATATTTATGTGCATAGTCTTACTGATTTTTTTATTTTCTTCTTACCAATAACGCTGAGTTCTATTAGAAATGACCCAGACCTTGAAGAGGTAGAGGTTGGCTTGCACAGATGTTAATGAAGGCTAAACTAGATCCTTATATCTTGTACATGAATGGTGCAACCAAAAAATCTCTCACCTATCTTCTCTATCAATTCCTTTTAAATGATACAGTTACAAGGACCCCTTAATCTCAAATTGTAATAATTGCTAGATAATTATCATTTACGAATGACTACCAACACCCGTCAGACATATCAAGTGTTATGTAGTGTTTGATGCTTGTTTCAGCCAAGCAAACTCTAGACATTAGGATTTAAAAAATTAATCCATGTATTTTGATAACATGAATCTGAATATCACACACATCAGAAAATTCTGACTGAAACACAAAAAATAAATTATTATTAGAATCATATTTCCATAGACATTTTAGGCAAAATCAATCAATCCAATTTAATCAATTGATGTCAAAATGTTTATCAAAACTAAACCTATAGCATAGAAACCAAGCAGCCAAACATAAGACATTCCAACCATTCTGTGTTTCTAAGGGGCTGCTAAAGACATTTTACATATGATGAGATGGGTTTCATTTTCAATTTCAACGCGATACGAAACAAAACCCGCTCTAGCAATTTCATCAAATTAGAGATACATCACAAATTGCAGACAACCAAAATCAAAGCCCATTCCAATCATACCACGAGATGGGATTAATTTCTAGAGACAGCTGACCAAAATCTGTTCATGCACTTTTATTGAATAAATGTTGATTCACAAAAAACCAACAAATTTGAAGCAAACAACCATTGGTTGCTCCTTATACAGGAATTTACAGCTTCAAGCACAATCCAACTAATTCTACCAGATGGATTTTGATCCAAAGACGTTGGAATAGAAATCACCAAATTTGGTAAAACCATGTACTAGAACATTACAGTGGCCAATATTTTAACTACTTCCACAAAAAGCGACATAGGCCTCCTGGATTCGTCGATGCTGGGAAGAACTGAGAAATCCACTGTTATTCTTGGAGAAATATTTGACTGAGAGAAAACAATGACATTTGTATAGCAGTCATCTTCATCAACAACATGGGGTTGAATGAAAGGAATAAAATGGGAAAAATTATGCCTTTAGAACATCAATGTTATTGTTTTTGTTAAGGACAACTCTTTAATAAAAAGATTCAGGTTTCGTTGTAAGCTTCGGAACCCAAACATTACAGAACAGATATTAATGTAAACTCACCTTCAAGTGCACAGTATTAATCTAGACCTCCTCCCGGCGCAACAAAAACTGTTTTATTGTACTAGAAACACCCAAAAATACTGAGAGCGTGCTTGCCATTTTAAGAAAAGAGTAAACGGGCTAACGCTCAAGAAAATCCAAACCAAGCACCCGCTCCCATGTTTGAGCAGTATAGGAACTAAAATGCTAATAAACACTTCTGAGGTCTTGTGTGCACGTGTCTCACCTGCATGCCAGAAAAAAAACCTAAATGCCAGCTGTGCCCTCAATGCTGCTAGTAATGGTGGAGCACTTTCTGGATGATGTTTTTCTCGCCCATGCCTCTAGAGCCGTGCTCGGTAGTGGTGGAGGGCTTTGTAGCCGTCCGCAGTGCCAATCAAACGCAGACAAAACTATTTATACCCAAACTACTCCTGCTGCTCTGCACCACCCTGTAGCACACTGCACGAGATCTACCTTAATGTCCCTTCTCTTGTCTTGTTATTCGTAAGGTTTGTCAGACGTTCTGTTCCCACCAATCTTAGTCCAATCAAATCAACAAAAAATATTTTTGATGAACTTTAAGTTTAAGAAACTTGCATGTTTCTGTGAATGCCTATAGTGTTAAATAGAAACAAATACAAATATGCAATTTGATTGGATGCCAAAGCTGAAGATTAATCACTGTTTAAGGACAGAGCCCTCCGCAATAGTTCTCTGCCATGGCAGGAACTAATAAGTGGCCGACTTTGCGTAATAAAAACATCTATAAACGGTGCATCAAGATTTTATATATGGAAGAGGACAGCTTGGAAGATGAGCTAGACTCTTTTTTTTTTCTTTCACATAACTTGTACGTGTGCACTTTATATATATATATATATATCATTGGTAATGTACAATAAGTTAAATCATTTATAAGATTCTATCTTATGTATATGTTTGCTTTCTTATAATGGTATAAGAACAAAATGTCTATTAAATTAATGATTAAATAATCACATTCATTATTAAAGGTATTTTATTTTTAATTTTAGAATTGTAATAAAATATAATATAAGATCGCAAGCTACAAGTCGGTGTACATTCGATCACAATCATCAAGAATAAGAAAATGGTTTACACAAGCATAGGTCAAGACCCAAATCCATAAGAACAATTCTCAATGAAGTTAACACAATGTGCGTTTGCATAAGGAAGTCAGCCACACATAGAATACCTTGAGTTCCACACCACACGCTTCCATCCCTTAGAATCTTTCACCACAAACCATATCTTGCTAATATGACCATTAGAACAGGCACACAAAATAGGACCAAACCCAAAATGTGAAGTACCAATCATATAAGAAACATAACGATGTGAGATCCTACATATAGGTCCATACAAGTTCCAACAACAATGGTCTAGGAATGCATATGCTAGAACAAAATGATCACCAACTACATGGTAATCTCCATCACAATCCATCGACTGGTGAACTTATGAACATAACCAGTCAAACAAGATCAATCTATATCTCATGAACCACGCCACCTAAAGAGGTGCGATCACAAACATAGCATGCATGGAGACCAAGGAACAAACCCTTTTCACCACATAATCCAAAGATCTCCACAACTACACCACCCATAGAATCTTAGAAATCTACCCACAACAACAAGGAAACCCACGAAACCACAAGGAAATTCCTCCAACTGCCAACAATCCAAGATGATCCTACATCAGATACCCGGGGTTAATAGAAAATTGTGTCCCATACTTTGATCCTTCAAAGAAAATCCAACACCATCTCAAGTTGACCATCAGTTTCCCAATCCTCAAATGCAAGAAGACCAATGGGAACACAAGCAACCTCTGCTCTACAACCCACCTGTTAACATACCAACTCACAATAACAAATTGGTCAGTAACTTCAACACAAGGCATCAGAAAAAAACTAATTAGCAATAGACCCATACACCAAATCTTCAAATCATCACCCATAATAGGATCATCAACACAAATGAAAACGCTATCCATCACCTCATATTGATCAATAATTCCATTAGCATAATCATTCTCACATCCACCAAGTGATCTCTGCAACAAACCTCTCTTCAACTAAACCAAGTCAGTTTGCAACTCTCTAGCAAAAACATTAGAAAGAGTCTCAACAATAGTAACACCCATACTACCAATAACATCAGACTCAACCATCTCAACAAGGTTATCGGATCTAGCCAAAGGAATCTCAATTCTAACCTTAACAACATCAACCTCCTCAACATCTCTAGCAATCTCATTACCACAAACAAGATGCTCTGCAAGTTTCACATCAGATCTAGTCATCCAATCATGAAAACTAACTACTTCAACCTCAAAAAGGTCAGAGTCAACTTCCTCAAGGTTAACACTCAACAACAACAACCCTAACTTATCCTCTTCTCTTCATAACACGCTTCCTCACTAGCCAAACAACTCTCTTCTGAATTGGTAAGTGTCAATTACAATTCAACCTACTAATTTCCTCAAGATTCTTCTCAAGCTTACCATAAATTTCATCCATCTTCTTCTCAAGTCAGCTAAAGGACTCATCATCAACCAACCAGTTAACATATTTCATCTTCTTCTTCCCTTCTCTTCCAAGGTGCAACTGCCTCTAATCAACAATTTGATTACAAGATTCCAACTGCCTCACACTCGATGATCTACTGAACATATTCACAATCTACCTCGATTCGATGATTAGTTCACCAAAAAGGAAATTCTTCAAGGGTTTCACTTCCCTTCTAGGTTCACAAGAAGGATCATCTCTACACCAATCCATGCTTGCGCCAATCCTATGCAACTATAGGTTATATCCACACTCTACCATCCCACAAAAAACCACACACAAGATCACAAGCTCAGGAACAACAATCTATCACTTAAAGATTCACAACTTACATACCATCACAAGGACTTAACCTATGACAAAAAATCCCATCTGACCACCTAACACAAGTTATTTGATGATGCAAGTTAGATTCGTAGATCTTCCACTGTACAAGCAAAAAATCTACAACTTTACAAGTTCAGACATAAAGATTCACACCACTATAAGATCAAACCATGTTGTGATACCACTTGATGTAGTCAAGACTAGAGAATCCCCATAAGATATATGTCCAATCATCCAACAAGAGCCAACAGAGAAGAAAGCACAAAGAAATATAGCATAGTGCAACCAATAATAATTATGTTATTCTCAGGAAAACAGCCAATTACATGCAACATATTGGGCTATAAGGCCTTCCTAGTTTTGGCCAATACAAAGAAAAAAAGAGTCAGATCTACATCATGATTTGTCTCACCTACTCTCTCATTCTCTTTCTCTCTCTCTCTCTCTCAACTAGAAGAACAACCTAGCTTAGATACAAGATCGTAAGCCACCAATCAACTTATTCAATCACAATCCCCAAGAACAAGAAAATAGTTTACACGAGGATAGGTGGTGTAGGAGGAACCACAATAAATGATGATTCATCAAAGTCCTAGGAACATCTAGATTATGTTAGATCTATCATTTAGGCATCTAGACCAAATTGTAAGACCTAGTTCCAGGATTGGCACAAGTATAAGCCCTTGGTCAACTATGGTCAAAGATGGTCAAAGGGCCTAGAATCTTAATATTTTTATATTTTCATGATTTAATGGTTTGGATCCATGTTGGATCATTAGATTTAGGTATGGATCAATCTTGGTCACCTAGAATGCAAAAAGTGCTAAAAAGTTGTAAAAGTTGCTTAGCAACTTTGACAACTTTTGCCAAAAGTTGTAAACAAACCCCCCAATGGTCATATAGTTTGAAATTCAGTTGTAACTGATGGGGGAGGCCTTCAAAAGCCCTATTAGGTAGGTGGAAGGTAAGGGATATGTAATTTTGGCATTTTGAATCAATAAAAACATAACCATTTCTCTGCAAATCTCGAGGATAACTAGTGTGTACAGACTGGTACGGATAGGAGGGCATGAATCTCTAGAGCCAAAAGTTTTCTCTTCAAATCTAATTTCATATGCAATTGATTTCATGTTTTGATCAATCCTAGTTTGGGAGTTATCAAGGTTTTTGTTGGACTGTCTAGATTTAAGGCCTAAAACCAAGGTTTTCAATAGGGCTTGAGTGTTTTGACCGATTCCACCATGGGAATCTAATGTGCCTTAGTGGAATTCAAGTTTTGTTTATGTACTTTCATACTATGTAGGTTATAAGTGGAGACTTGCAGGGAAGTGAATTTTCCATGATGCCCTAGATGTACATCCTTATGTGTGCACCTACAAGCGACTGAGTACAGTCAACATAATTCTTTTTTGGGGACTCACCAAGACCCAAAAATAAGGATTTAGAGTCCATTTATATGCCCTCACATGTTCCTATAATTGGGTTGGGCATTGGTTTGGAGGAAAGAGCACTTGTAGTGCAATTGCAGACCTAATTAGGCCTATTAGCCTTGCCTTGATTAGGTGTTTCCTTAATCTCCATTTAACTTCACACCTTGGTGCTTGGATATGATCCCTAAAGGCAAAAAAGGTATCAAAATCTCCAATTTTTTCAATAGTTTATGAGGGAGCATTTTGATCTATGGTCAAAATCTCTTCTAGGAAGGGCTACAAGCCTAGTCTTGGATTTGTGAAGCAACTTGGTTGTATGGGTTGCTTTTAAGTGAAAGAACCATTGGAACTATTTGAATTGGACCTAAATAGGATAGATCCATGAGTATAGGTCACCCCTAGTTCTATTAGTCATTTCATGGGGATAATTCCTAAATTGAGTCAATAGTGCTTTGTGGCCAATCTTGGTTGTTGATGTCTTGGACTTGGTAGAACCTAGTGATTAGGTTTCTCTTATGGTTTCAAGGTTGTGATAACCTTAAACCTTGTCTTTCCTACACTTGGGATAGGTGTAGGGCACTGCACTCTACAATTTGGGTACTTAAGGGTTCCATCCCTTAACCATCATTCACTGTTACAAGCTTCCTACTGCCCACTTTGCATCAAGTGGTATCAGAGCTATGTCTGCTCTTGAGGATGAAGAAATCCCTGCAAGTGTCACAAACAGTGAATTGGAAAAGATGGTGAGAGAGGAAAGGGCAGAAAACACAACCTTAACTAAGAGACTCCAAGAACTTGAGAAGAAGCTAGACAATGATAAAGAAGATGGGTCTGAAAATGAAGAAGGGAGTGAAGAGGAGGAAGACACTCCTGATTAGAACATCCCTGTAGACCAAAGGCCTCTCATTGATGCATTAAAATCCATGGGGAGAAGAACCATAGAGGAAAAGATAGACTTACCAGTTTTCAATGGTAAGATGAATGCAGATTTGGCCTTGGATTGGATAGAGGCCTTGACAACATTCTTTGAATGTGAAGATATCCCTGAGAAGCAGAGGGTAAAGATGGCAAGATCCAAGTTGAAGGGAGCAGCCGTAACTGGGTGGAACTTCATCTAAACAAAGAGGGTGAAGATTGGGGAGAGCATGATAAATTCATGGAACAAGATGATAGCCCTGATTAAAGAGAAATATGTACCTGAAGATTATGGGGTACAACTCCATAGGAGGAAGCAAAGTCTAAAGCAAAAAGACATGGATGTAGGCTCATACACTGAGGAGTTCCTAAGATTATGTATGAAGATAAATGTGGCAGAATATGAAGAAGAAAAATTAGCAAGATATATGAATGGTATGAAAGTTCCCATTCAATAGGAACTTAGCCTACACTACCCTAACATAGTCAACAAGTGCTATCAAATGGCACTAAAGGTAGAGGAGAAATGGAAAAGAAAGTAGGAGTTTGGTAAGGGAAAGACTAATGACAGTTGGAAGAACTTTAGAGGAAGAGGATCCTCTTGGAACAAAGGACAAAATGGTGGCAACAACAGTAGAACCCCTGACCAAGGAGACAAGGAAAACAATCATTCAAACTCAAGAGGGAACTATAGAGGAAGGAGACCCTTCAATAGAGGGAGAACAAATTCAGGGAGAGGAAATGGACCTCTCAAATGACACTACTACAATTAGTTAGGACATCATGCATGAAGGTGCCCTGAAAAGAGGAATAACAACAATCAAGGTGAGAGGAGAGCACAACTCCTTCAAGAAGACAAACAAGAAGACAATGCAGATACAAGGGACTTAGAACTAGAGGAAGGAGTGTGTTTGATGATGACACAAGTCTTCCTTCAGGTGCCACAAAACCAAGAACCTCCACAAAGGAAAAACCTCTCCAGAACAAAGATCAAATGCCATGGGAAGGTATGTAACTCACTCATAGATTCTGTTTCAACTGAAAATCTAGTATCTAGTGAAATGGTTCAAAAGTTAAACCTTCCTAAGAAGCCACACCCTATTCCCTATCATGTTTCTTGGTTAACAAAGGGCCAACAAACTCTAGTAACAGAACAAGCATGGATAGAGTTTTCAATTGCAGACTTTAAAGATAAAGTTCTTTGTGATGTTGTTGAAATGGATGCTTCACACATCCTTCTAGGCAGGCCTTGGAAATTTGATGTAGATGCCATACATCATTGTAGGAAGAACACCTACTCCAACACAAAGGATGGGAAAACTTTTACTATGAAGCTCCTACCTAATAAAAAATCTAAAAAAGAACCTACCATCATCATCATGGGTGAGAAAGAGATGTTAAAGACACTAAAGGAACCTAATACTAAAGCTTTTTTTCTAGTCTCTAAACCCAAGGACAACATAAGGTTTGATCAAAATGATCCTATACCAAAGGAAGCTAAGGAAATACTTGAAAAAAATAGAGATGTCACTGCTAGTGCACTACCTTCCCACAAGCCTCCCTCCCTTAAGAGATATCAGTCACCAAATTGACTTGATACCTAGTTCATCCCTGCCTAAGAAGACCCCATACAAGATGACACCACTGCAGCATGCAGAGATTGCAAAATAGGTCAGTGAATTGTTGGAAAGAGGACCCATTCAAAAAAGTCTCAGTCCATGTGTTGTGCCATCACTCTTAGCCCCTAAAAAGGATGGAAAATGGAGGTTGTGTACTGACAATAGAGCCCTAAACAAGATCACTATAAGATATAGATTCCCCATGCCCAGAATTGAGGGCCTTTTGGATCAACTAGGAGGTGCTTGATACTTCACCAAGATAGAATTAAAGTTTGGATACCATCAAATCAGGATCAAACCAGGAGATGAATGGAAGACAACATTCAAGACTACTGAAGGTTTTTTTGAATGGTTAGTAATGCCTTTTGGGTTAAGTAATGCCCCTAGTACTTTTATGAGGCTTATGAATGAGATATTCATTGATTTTGTTGGAAAGTTTTTTGTTATTTACCTTGATGACATACTAATATTTAGTCATAGCAAGGAGGAGCATCTTGATCATGTGGAACAGGTACTAAGGAGACTTCATCAACACAAGTTGGTGATCAACTTGGAAAAGTGCATGTTTATGAAGAAGGAACTTTTGTTCCTAGGATTTGTGATCTCACAAGGTACCCTCAAGATGGAACCTGAAAAGGTAGAAGAAATCATCAATTTCCCTCCACCAAAGAACCAAGGTGATGTAAGAAGCCTCCATGGACTTCCCACCTTCTATAGAAAGTTTATCAAAAAATTCAGTCATGTGTTTGCACCAATGCTTGACACAATTAAAGGAGGAAGGAAGAATAAGTTTGCTTGGACAAAGGAAGAAAATGATGCATTTCAATACTTGAAAAATAGAGTTTCCCAATATCCTATCTTGGTTCTACCCGATTTTAACAAGGTCTTCACTATGGAGACAAATGCAAGTAACTTAGCCATAGGTACAGTGCTAAGTCATGAAGGTAAGGCAGTTGCCTTTTTCTCTTAGACACTAAATGAGGGAAAAATAAAAATACTCAACCTATGACTTAGAACTCTATGCAATTGTCCAAGCCCTCAAGAAATGGAGGAACTATCTAATCCCAAAATAATTTGTGGTATACACTGACAATCATATATTACGTTTTCTCAATTCATAGGAAAAGCTCTCTGTTAGACATCTTAAATGGGTGGAACAGTTGTAGGCATACACCTTCAACATCGAGCACAAGAAGGGTGTAGCAAACAAAGTTGCAAATTCCCTTAGTAGGAGGGCTGGTCTAGTTGAATAAATAAAACTTCAAAGTGTGGGAATTGATTCCCTCAAGCATCTATACCCTGATGATCCTGATTTTGCAGAAATTTTTCAAGTTTGCACAAAGATGGTTGGAAGATACCATACTCATTTTTTTGAATACATAATTCATAATGGACTCCTATTCAAAGGAGCTTAACTATGCATTCCCAAATGTTCAATGAGGACAAATATAATAAGGGAGAAGCACTGTGGTGGCCTAGGAGGACACTTTGGCATTGACAAGACAACATACATGGTAAGAAGGAGCTATTTTTGGCCAAAGATGAACAATGATGTCAAAAAGTTCATAGAGACTTACACTATCTATCAGCAAGCTAAAGGCATGTCAACAAATCAAGGGTTATACCAACCCTTACCAATTCCTTCTAGACCATGGGAGTCAATCTCAATGGATTTTGTAATGGGGTTGCCTAGAACAAAACAAGGTTTTGATAGTGTTTTTGTGATAGTGGATAGATTTAGTAAAATGGTCCATTTTGTACCATGTAAAAGCACAAATGATGCTTCTCATATTGCACATCTTTTCTTTAAAGAGGTAGTTAGGATCCATGGTCTAACTCAAACAATTGTATCTAACAGGGATGTGAAGTTTCAAGGCCACTTTTGGAGGACACTCTTCATGAAACTAGGAACTAATCTAACCTACAACTCTGCCTATCACCCACAAACTGATGTGTAGACTGAGGTAGTAAACAGATCCTTAGGCAATCTCCTAAGATGCCTAACTAAAAAATATGCTCAGAGTTTGGATACACTCTTTCCCCAAGCAAAGTTTGCATTCAATGACTCCATGAAGAGGTTAACAAGAAAGACCCCCTTCCAAGCAGTGTATGGTCTTCATCCCAAAGGACCATTGGACTTGGTAGAACTACCATCTGATTTCAAAATTAGTGCTCAAGGGAAAGAACTGGCAAAGCTCATCACAAAGGTGCAGCATGAGGTAAAGGAAGCACTACAAAGATCCACTTTGAAATACAAGGAACATGCTGATAAAAGAAGAAGGGAAATCCACTTCAAAGTTGGAGATAAGGTATGGGCATTTTTGAGGAAAGAGAGACTACCTAAGGGTAGATATTTGAAACTTCACATGAAGAAAGTTGGACCATGCAATATACTTAACAAAATGGGAGAAAATGCATATGAGATCTCTCTTCCCCCTACCTTGAAAATTTCTCCAATTTTCAATGTTGCAGACCTCACCCCCTACAAAGGTATAATAGGTTCAAAAAATGAACAAGGTGGGAAGATAGATATCGATGATAAAGACTATGTCACTAACCTCCCTCAAAGAAAATATTGGAGGAAATATTGGACACCAAGTTGCTGAAGCAGACTAGAACTAGGAAGTACATGCAATACCTAGTCAAATGGAAAGGACTCCCCAACATAGATGCAACTTGGATGACTGAAGACTAGATCAAGCAACATGGAACTTTAGTGGAATAGTTAACCTCAAGTGGGAACTTGAGTTCTAAAATCAAAGTCCTCAGAATATCTAGATTAGGTTAGATCTATCATTTAGGCATCTAGACCAAATTGTAAGACCTAGTTCCAGGATTGGCACAAGTATAAGCCCTTGGTCAACTATGGTCAAAGATGGTCAAAGGTCCTAGAATCTTAGGATTTTTCTATTTTCATGCTTTAATGGTTTGGATCCATGTTGGATCATTAGATTTAGGTATGGACCAATCTTTGTCACCTATAATACAAAAAGTGCTAAAAAGTTGTAAAAGTTGCTTAGCAACTTTGACAACTTTTGCCAAAAGTTGTAAACAAACCCCCCAATAGTCATATAGTTTGAAATTTGGTTGTAACCAATGGGGAAGGCCTTCATAAGTCCTATTAGGCAGGTGGAAGGTAAGGGATATGTAATTTTGGAATTTTGAATCAATAAAAACATAACCATTTCTCTGTAAATGCCGAGGACAACTGGTGTGTACGGATTGGTATGGACAGGAGGGCATGAATCTTTGAAGCCAAAAGTTTTCTCTTCAAATATGCCTTCATATGAAATTGATTTCATGTTTTGATCAATCCTAGTTTGGGAGTTATCAAGGTTTTTGTTGGACTGTTTGGATTGAAGGCCTAAAACTGAGGTTTTCAATAGGGCTTGAGTTTTTTGACCGATTCCACCATGGGATTCTGATGCCCCTTGGTGTAATTCAATTTTTGTTTATGTAATTTCATATTATGCAGGTTAGAAGTGGAGACTTGCTGGGAAGTGAATTTTCCATGATGCTCTAGGTGTACATCCCTATGTGTGCATCTACAAGCGACTGAGTACAATCAGCATAATTCTTTGTTGGGGATTCACCAAGACCCAAAAATCAGTATTTGGAGTCCTTTTATATGCCCTCACATGTACCCATAATTGGGTTGGGCATTGGTTTGGAGGAAAGAGCACTTGTAGTGGAATTGCAGACTTCATTAGGCCTATTACCCCTGCCTTGATTAGGTGTTTCGTTATTCTCCATTTAACTTCACACCTTGGTGCTTGGATATGATCCCTAAATTCCAAAAGGGTATCAGAAAATCCAATTTTTTGAATACTTTATGTGGGAGCATTTTGATATATGGTCAAAATCTCTTCTATGAAGGGCTACAAGCCTAGTCTTGGATTTTTAAAGCAACTTGGTTGTATGGGTTGCTTTTAAGTGAAAGAAACATTGGAACTATTTGAATTGGACCTAAATAGGGTAGATCCATGAGTATAGATCACCCCTGGTCCTATTAGTCATTTCATGGGGATAATTCCTAAATTGAGTCAATAGTGCTTTGTGGCCAATCTTGGTTGTTGGAGTCTTGGACTTGGTAGAGCCTAGTGATTAGGTTTCTCTTATGGTTTCAAGGTTGTGATAAACTTAAACCTTGTCTCTCATACACTTGTGATTGGTGTAGGGCACTGTACTCTATAATTTGGGTACTTAAGGGTTCCATCCCTTAACCATCATTCACTGTTACAAGCTTCTTGCTGCCCAGTTTACATTAATAGGTCAAGACCCAAATCCCTAAGAACAACACCTAGTAAATATAACATAATGTGCATTTAGAAAAGGAAGTCGGCCATACATAGAACACCTCAAGTTCCACACCACATGCTTCCATCCCTCAAAATATTCCATCACAAACCATATCTTTCTAATTTAAGTATTCGAATAGGCACACAAAATAGTACCATACCCAAAATGTGAAGCACAAATCACATCTAGGGAACATAAGGATGTGCAATCCTACGTACAGGTCCACACAAGTTTCAACAACAACAATCCATGACTACATACACTAGAACACAACTATCACCAACCACATGGTAATCTCCATTGTAATCTATCAACCAGTGAACACTACTAAACTAGTGAACTGAAGAACATAACCAGTCAACCAAGATCAATCCATATCTCACAAACCACACCACTTGAAGAGGTGCAATCACAAACATATCATCCACAAACACTAAAGAAAAAATCTTTTTCACCGCAAACTCCAAAGATCTCCACACCTCTACCACCCATAGAATATCATAAATCTACCCACAACAACAAGGAAATCCACCAAGCCACAAGGAAATTCCTCCAAACGCCAAGGGTTGAAGATGCTCCTGCATCATTCATTGATGCGGTGAACCCTGTTGAGAATACTATCAATGGGAGTGACACCTTTATCCTTGCTATATAGTCTTGTCACAAGACTAGGAAGAAAATGAAATTCCATCATAGAATCAATTATCTACTTCTTTAATTTTGCACTACCAATAGGGGAATCAAAGGCACCCTTTGATAAAACTTGGATAGCCTCTACTCAGGAATTTAACTTCTTTAGCCCATTGGAGCTATTCTCCATTAGAGTACAACTCAACACCATGACTGCCCTCAATGTTTTGTGTACTTTTACAATATCATCCTCCAAGGTATTAGTGTTTTGTTCATGCCCCTCTTTGATGTCCTCGATCACTTTGGCTTTCTCCTTTGTAGTGGAAATAATTTTTTCCATGCTATGCACATTAGGGGAACCTTGGAACACACACGAATCCTTCAATGTGTTAATTTCAGAAACTATCCATATTAGTAGAGTACATTGGTTTCCCTTAGTCTCTTTAACATTTTTTTCCCATATTCACACTATCACACATAGGTGATCCTTTCTCCAAAGGTATTTTTTTCTATATAGGGATATCAACATGAATGTCCATATTGAGTTTATTAGTAAGTGGGGGATACATAACATGAACCTCACAACTTTCAATATCTTTTTTGGTTTTTTTCACATGGGAAGAGAGGGAAGATGAAGGGACTTTCCCTTTCACCTTAGCCAACACAAAGGAAGATCCTCCCACTTTTTCTTTCCCTTTCACATCACTGCTAGGGATATAGGAATCATGAACATACTCATTTGAAGGAGTATCTAGTCCAAATATTTGTTATCCAAAAATTCAATTTTAAGGTGAGTCTTAGCTTCACTCTTAGTATTTGTTTATTTACCCAAATGAACATGACCATCATCAATAGAGGGAACATTTTTAAGCACCATGGTGTATTCCTTCAAAAAATGGCTAACGTCTTTCTTATCATACCCATTTTAGTATTCTTTTGAATAGAGATTGCTTTGGAAAATTCCATAATAATAAGGATTAAACCCTCATGTAAAACCGGAATTGAGGGATTTTTCTTATGAACATTCAAACTATGAAACAAAGATGAAAATAAATTTAAAAGTGATGAAATGTACTTCTATCAGCTAAAGTAATTCAAGATGAGAATGTGATAAATGAACAGGCTAAAAATTTGGCCAACAAGCATCACCTACCTCATAATAAATTCTACTATCTCCACCAATAGAGGATTACTAGTAACCCTATCATATCTTCCATTACAATTCCTTTTTTCTTTGTCCCTCTCACCTTTCTCAAAGAATATGGCCATTGCCTCATCTATTTTCTTTTTATCCTTGAATCATTTTGTTCTCTCCTCTAGAGTATAAGAAATCTCTACCACGAGTTCTTTTAAAACTACCAATTCAATACTAAATACTTTGAGAATACGCTCATCCCATCCCTCCAAAAATATAATTTTTACTTGCATATTAGAACTAGATGCAACTTCTCAATGTAGGGGGTGAGGCATCTATGCATAAGAAAGTATTTCTATGGGTAAGGGTTCCCTGTTTCCGTAATAACTTTTTATTAATCCCCTTTTGGAACTTACTAGTAATAAAATATAATAAAGCCTTCACTAGATCCCTTCTATATAAATTAATTTTGTGTATGCACATAGATTTGTGTGTTAATACTAGATGTGTCAAATATATTGTAAGTTCTAATTTTAGATTACTTAATATTATTACAATTATTTTATTTTTCTTAATGAAATATAATTTTGCACATTAATCCATGAGCATGGTGGTGCTGCTTGTTATCTTTATTGAGGTGTTGATGTGCTTCATAAAACCTCTTATGGAATAGTTATCAATCAATCTCTGGGAACTTTCATGACATTTAATATTTATTTTGATCATCTAGTACATTATGGTTTACAAGCTTGATCTTTAATATCCAATAGAATCCATATGAATCATGTTGATCTTCTAGAATGGAATGACTTGCTATCTTGATCATCTAGAAAACATGTTTATGATCCTTTAAGCATTTATGAACTAGTATGTGAAGGATTGCTTGTTTGATCATTATTAGAAATTTATGCTCATTGAGCATTGGTAATCTAATATAACATATCTTTTTATATAATCATCATTATTTCTTACACTTTATTTGGTATTAGATACCTAGTGTGATGTCCTAACACGACCCATCTTAGCTTGATAGTTGATTCGACCCTTGGTTAGAATCTAGATGATACATAGTTTTGTGACATTAGACCTATTTTGGATTATGAATTTCTACCATTTGACATTTTGTGATGATTTTATAGATTTATATGATGTTGATGTTAGTCGTACTTTTTACATGCTTGTATTAGTTTCATGCTTGCCTTATGATATGAAAAGACAAATGAATTTTAAATTCTGCATTTGTTAGGTTACCCTATAGAATAGTAAATGTTGATAGTATTAATGTGAATTCATAGTGTAATGATTCAACTATTAACTTAGGGTTACTTGTTTAAGTGAAATTGAACTTATATTTTGATGCTTATAGAATTAGGGTTTCAATGTGGATTATGTTTATGATGAAATTATGATATGCAGTTTCTCTATGTGTTCATAATTAGATGTTAATATAGATCTCATTTCTTTTCATTATATTTATATATGCATTGATTTCATGACATACTGATATCTGGATCGAGTGTACAGGATTGTGACCATGGTTTTAAATGCTGAAAAACAAGGATGGATTCATGTGCAATCAGTTTAAAGCAAAGGTCAGCTCTAAGAAGAGAATGGACTCGTTATTATGTGATTTTATTTCATAAATGTGATGCATGTATGAATGTCTTTGTTAATGTTTGTAAATGCATAATTTGATGTAAATTTAATTATATAAATGTAAATTTTAAATATCCAATAGGCATGCCAAGTGTGTAATTAGGTAATGTGATGTGTACTCTTTCTTGTGTGGTGTCACTTGACACTATTGTGATGAGATGACATGCCTAAGTGGAATGTGGACCCTACCTCATCTTTAGGTTATCTTGTGTATCCTTAGGCATGGTTAGTAGTTTAAGAAACCAAGGTTTATGACATCATTTCCTATTTTCGGATGCCAACTTAACTAGGGTTTTTGAAGGGTTATATGGAGCCCTATGGTGTAGTTAGGGTTGGGTTTTAGTGCCCCAAGGCATGTGTATGGGTTGGGGGGCCAAATTTTACCCTTTTCACTTTCCTAGGCTTCCAAAATGCCCCTCAAAGTGAGCCCTTCTTGATAGTGACAAATTTGGACATGTCTTCTAGGATAATCCTTTTCCCCATGTCTTAAAATACTTACCTTTTCATAGCAAAGGACAAGTGGTTTGTGAGCTAGAACCAAGACACCTAACTTACCTTGGGATGGGAGTAGGAGAGACAGAGTGTCTTTTGGGCTATTAGGATAGAGTGTAGGAAAAAGGGGAGACACTTCTAGACTTACATGGTTATGGAGAGAAGAATTGACTTGGAGAAACTAGAGGCTTGAGAAAGAAAAGTAAAGCTAGGTAGGAAAGGAATAGCTCTTCTACATATCCTCCATTGTATTAGCTTAAGGAAAGGTTGGTGGATCTACCACGTTATGGTCATGTAATTGAATTGTGATGTTAAATCTTTTGTGAGAAATTGTGATGTTTTGCTTCATTATGCTCAAATGTATTTTTATTTTGTTTCTTCTTTTATGTTGTGAATTGTGATAGGGGTGTGCAAGATAATTCTCATCCTTGGGAGGATTTGAGAATGTCTTGGGGTGAAGGGCTTAGCTAGGAAGTCCATATGTTGTAGAGCTTGGATGTATGGGCATCCTTGAGGCCTACTTATGTTATAGTTGGGGGTCATAAGTGATGTGTTTGATGCTCTTTGTGATGAGTTGGTATGTTGGGAAGGAGCCTTGTGAAGGCATGTAAGAATGATTTGTATTACTTGGTTTGTTTGATTATGGCATCTCCATATGTGATGTTTCCACCTTCACCCATTTTCAGATCAATTATGATCCTATGTGCAAGTTTGGGATTGGGAGTGAAAATTGAGATGTCTATGTTTCTTGTTGTTGAATGTAAGTGTTGAATGTTTGTATCCCATCCATTCTTGTTTCCCCTAGCTCAGGGGTGACAATGAAATGGCCTAGGCTGGGAGGTGAACCTCCATGGTCATGAGAGAAATATTGTTTTACAGGTTTTACATTGTATGAAGTGTTGAAGTGATGACCAAGTTTGGAGTTAATGTGGCTTAGAAGAAAGATTTGGTTGTTGTTCAAAAATGAAGTTGAAATGTTATAGGAATGTTTTTAGGTGTGTTAAACCTAAATGAATTTTGTTCTATTCAAATTTTATTTCATGATCTTGTTAATGTATAAAGAGAAAAGTTGTAATTAAAGTTTTAAATTAATCCTCTTGGAAGAAGAAATCCATATTAGGTGAATATCAAAATATTTCTTAGTAATATTGATTATTTCATTATAGATAAATTTCTTGCAATTATAAAGGAAAAGGCAGTTGGTTCAAGTTTATATTAAAATATGAGTTTTTAACTATTAAATGTCTTATATTTCCTGCAACCTCTATGTTGTTGAAATGATGAAATTTATATGTTAAGAAACTAATGCATGATAATATTAAATGATTTAATTTTCCTACAAATCTCTATGTTGAGGAGTTAATTGATAACATTGTTGCATGTGTTTCGTCCTAATAGTTTTTGGGCATTACATTCTGGTATCAGAGCCAAGTTTCAGCCCTAGGGACCTTGTCTGTTATTGACATTAAAAGGAAATTCTATAGAATATAAATATTTTTAAGAAAGGATTTCAAGTTTGAAAGTAATTCAAAATAATATTTACTTAGCCAAGTTTTTTTATTTTAAAATTCCCATTTAGTTTCTTTGTAGTTTTATGAAAATGTGAGAATTGCTTATAAAACTGTTAACATTTTGTTTCCTTTGTTCAATTTCCATTATTTATTAGAAAAGAGATCATATTAAAAATTAAAGTTTTTTATTATGTGAGTTATGAAACTAGGAAATAAATAAAAAAATACTAATAGACTATTTACATTAGTTTGTCTTTATGTTTTTATATAAACAATATTTGTTGTTAATGTAATCAATCAATTTAGTAGACAAGATGTTTAGCAGATAATACAAATTGTGATCTTGTAACCTTTTTAAATTTTAAATTTTGAATGTGCATGTTTCTGCAAAAGTAGTGTGGCAACTGAATATCTGGAAATATTGAACAAAAATTCTAAATACCTTAAAAAAATAATTCCTCTAAAACTTAAATAGATTCTGTATATTTCTCAATGGAATTCATATTGTCTCAGAAATGAAAATATGTTAAAACTCTAAAGTAATTAAAACTGTCAGTTTATAGTAAGTACTTTCAGTTTTAAAAGAAAAAAGTGTTAAACCTGTGTAGATTTTTGACAGTGAAAGAAAATACCAGCTATAAAATTATGTTATATATATATATATATATATATATATATATATATATATATATATATATATATCTTTTGAAGACACATATATACATACAAATTATTATTCATAAAATCTATGCTTAATAATAAACATCACATAAATTATTACTTTTCTTATCTTTGTGTTTGTACCAAATAAATAAATAAATAAACATATATATATATATATATATATATATATATATATATATATATTAGTAATTATAATACATATATATTTTACTTACTTATAGTAAAAATTGAATAAATAAATATATATTATATATACTATTGTATATATATATATATACATAAAATATTATATATATAATAGTAAATATAATATATAATATATTATACACATTTTATAAACTATTTAAAAAAAATTTAATATTAAAAAAAAAAATGAAATAGGGTTTGGCTGGGAGCCGAAACCCCCAGCCTCCCCATTTCCCCCTCCTTGCTTTATGTTTCCTGCGGCCACTGCTGGTCTCAGAGGTGGTCACGACTACAACAACAACCATGGCTACTGCGAAGGGGCTGGGAAACCCCCCCCCCCCCTCCCTTGTGCGTGGGTATTGGTGAAGGGCTAAGCCATGACGGCTTGGGTCGCCGGCCGAGGCCCTAGCAAGGTTTTTTAAAACCTTCTTCAAAATTTGCATAATAAATTTTAAACTATGACTTAATGTGCTGCTCATATAATAGAAAAAGAAGCATCCTAGTAACCTTTAAATGAAATAATGTAATGCCCAAAAACTATTAGGAAAAAACACGTACAACAATGTTATCAATTAACTACTTAACATAGAGATTTGCAGAAAAATTAAATCATTTAATATTATCATGCAGTGTTTTCTTAACATAGAAATTTCATCATTTCAACAACATAGAGGTTGCAGGAAATATAAGACATTTAATAGTTACAAATTCATATTTTCACATAAACTTGAATCAACTGCCTTTTCCTTTATAATTGCAAGAAATTTATCTATAATGAAATAATCAATATGACTAAGAGATATTTTGATATTCACCTAATACAGATTTCTTCTTCCAAGAGGATTAATTTAAAACTTTAATTACAACTTTTCTCTTTATACATTAACAAGATCATGAATTACAATTTGAATAGAACAAAATTTATTTAGGCTTAACACACCTAAAAATATTCCTATAACATTTCAACTTCATTTTTGAACAACAACCAAATCTTTCTTCTAAACCACATTATCTCCACACTTGGTTATCACTTCAACACTTCATACAATGTAAAACCCGCAAAACAATATTTCTCTCATGACCATGGAGGCTCACCTCCCAGCCTAGGCCATTTCATTGCCACCCCTGAGCTAGGGGAAACAAGAATGGATGGGATATGAGCATTCAAAACTCACAGTCAACAACAAGAAACATAGACATCTCAATTTTCACTCCCAATCCCAAGCTTGCACATAGGATCATAATTGATCTGAAAATGGGTGAAGGTGGAAACATCACATATGGAGATGCCATAATCAAACAAACCAAGTAATATAAATCATTCTTACATGCATTCACAAGGCTCCTTCCCAACATACCAGCTCATCACAAAGAGCATCAAACACATCCCTTATGACCTTGACCTATAACATAAGTAGGCCTCAAGGATGCCCATACATCCAAGCTCTACAACATATGAACTTACCAACTAAACCCTTCACCCCAAGACATTCTCAAATCCTCCCAAGGATGAGAATTATCTTGCACACCCATATCATAATTCACAACATAAAAGCATAAACAAAAGAAAAATACATTTGAGGATAATGAAGCGAAACATTAGAATTTCTCACAAAAGATTTAACGTAAAAATTCAATTACATGAACATAACATGGTAGATCCACCAACCTTTCCTTAAGCTAAGGCAATGTAGGATTTTTAGAAGAGCTATTCCTTTCCTACCTAGCTTTACTTTTCTTTCTCAAGCCTCTAGTTTCTCCAAGTCAATTCTTCTGTCCATAACCATGCAAGTCTAGAAGTGTCTCCCCTTTTTTCTACACTCTATCCTAATAGCCCAAAAGACATTCTATCTCTCCTACTCCCATCCTAAGGTAAGTTAGGTGTCTTGGTTCTATCTCACAAACCACTTGTCCTTTTCTATGAAAAGGTAAGTATTGTAAGACATGGGGAAAAGGATTATCCTAGAAGACATGTCCAAATTCGTCACTATTAAGAAAGACTCACTTTGAGGGGCATTTAGGAAGCTTAGGGAAGTGAAAAGGGGAAAATTTTCCCCCCCAACCTATACACATGACTTGGGGCACTAAAACCCAACCCTAACTACACCATAGGGCTCCATATAACCCTTCAAAAATCCTAGTTAAGTTTACATCCGAAAATGGAAAATGATGTGATAAACCTTTGTTTCCTAAACCACTAACTATGCCTAGGGATATAGAAGATAACCTAAAGATGATGTAGGGTCCACATTACATTTAGGCATGTCATCTAATCATAATAGTTTCAAGTGACACCACACAAAAGAGAGTACACATCACATTACCTAATTACACGCTTGGCATGCCTATTGGATATTTAACATTTACATTTACATAATTAAATTTACATCAAATTATGCATTTACAAACATTTACAAAAAAATTAATACATGCATCACATTTACAAAATAAAATCACATAATAACGAGGTTGTTCTCTTCTTAGAGCCGACCTTGGCTTTAAACTAATTTTACATAAATCCATCCTTGTTTCCCCGCATTTAAAACCATGGTCACAATCCTGCACACTCGATCTAAATATCAATATCTCATGAAATCAATCCATATATAAACATAACGAAAAGAAACAGGATCTATATTAACATCTAATTACAAATACATAGAGAAACTACATATCATAATTTTATCATAAACATAATCCACATTGAAACCCTAATTCTATAAGCATCGAAATGTAAGTTCAATTTCACTTAAATAAGTAACCCTAAGTTAATAGTTGAATTATTACACTGGGAATTCAAATTACTACTATCAACATTTATTGTTCTATAGGGTAACATAACAAATTAAAAATTCAGAATTCATTTGTCTTTTCATATCATAAGGAAATCATGAAACTAGTACAAGCATGTAAAAAGTATGACTAACATCAACATCATATAAATCTATAAAATCATCACAAAATGTCAAATGGTAGAAATTTATAATTTGAAATAGGTCTAATATCACAAAACAATGTATCATATAGATAGACTAAGTGTTGAATCAATTGTCAAGATAAGATGGTTCGGGGTAGGACCTCACATCCTCCCCCCTAGGCATGAAATTCCTCCTGGAAGTTACCCAACTTGGGGTTAAAGTTCCAGGGTTGACATCTAGTTTTCTTCATTGGATAGATTTTCAAATCTCTAATCTCAGGTAATATAGAAATACAAAGATAATTCATGTTAAGGATATATGGTTTTTCTTGTTTTAAGCATTTGTAAAGTCTTGTTGTGACCTGTTTCACAACACGCCCATCAGTGATGGGACCCCTCTCCCTCCTATCTAGCCTGGCCCCTTTTTGGTTTGTGCTCTATCAGTGGAAGTCTCTCTGCAACAGTCTCAAACAAGGTCTTGCCTCCAGAGAATGGTGGACTCACAACAAAGGAAGGAAGAAGGAATGATTGAAGGATAAAATCCATGACCACCTAAGATTCCCACTCCATTCTTCTCTCAAGCACAAAGGCAAGCTGATGGTGGAATCAATGCTCAAGACAAAATCCATCTCCCAGTCCAAATCCCACTCCCACACTCCTTGGAGCGCATATTTCATGAAGTCATGAAATGGCTAAGGTGGATAAATTCCTTCACACCCTAAAAATCCCGCTTCGACTTCCCTCAGAGCGCATTTCAATGGAGTCAACGGACTCCTCCACAAGAAAAAAATCCTTCACACACTCCAAATCCCACTCCGGTTTCCTTATGAGCACAAATGGCAGTAGGTGTAACACCCTCTCTAATGATTATACTTGGACTCTTTGATTTGGACATTTTACATTATGATGACTAGAGCTATGTATTCACATTTATGTTTATATGCTAATCAAATAGTTAGACATACTCAGTTATGATTATTGTTTATTGTTTATGAAATTGCATATAATTTATCTTGTATATGCTTATGAAGATTTAAAGAGCTAACCCAAAGATTTGGAAGCTAACCATTATATGTATATGTGATTGATGCATTTTCATGGCTCAGGACAAAGTCGTAGTTACTCACTTAGTTGAGGTCCACACGATGTATCGATCCTGGTCATCTGTTTGCAAATGCGTTATTGTATATATCTATGCACATGTATCTCTTCTTGGTGATGCAGGCTTGCAAGTACTAGGCATCATCTCCACTTGGTCCCACAAGTCTGAGCGAGCCCTCAAAATCCTCGATCATTGTTGTTGTTATGGAGATATCACCAAGGTTCCGCATGAGAGAATTCTACCTCTGACCCTTTTATGTCCCTTAGGTGGGGAGTTTCTGAGTTAGTCCTTGTGCTGATGGTGAATTATTGTGTGGTCTTAGTTGTTAGATTATGTGGAGCGTGTTGCTTGTTTCTTGCATTTATGGAGCATGAGATTTTGTGTATGGTGGCTTTAATTAAGTATAATTTATCTTCTATCTTGTGTTGGTAGTTACCATTTATATATGTCGTTATTGTACCATATAAGAGTATGATTTAGTATTTGATTAAATAATGTGTTTACTATATTAATGGTAGTAATATGTTGATAATAATATGATTGAGATATTAATAATAATAATTTTCTTGTTTTATGATACATATGATGGTATATGTACACATAGGTATATGGGTGCACACATATGCATATGGATATATATATTTATAATTGTTTGGGAAATATGAATTAGTGCATTTAATTATATATATTTGTTTGTGGATAATGAATTATTGCATTAAAAGATAATTAGTAATATTTTTTATATGGAATAAAAATTAAATAAATAAATGATAATCCTCTTTACTATAGCCTAGGTAACTAAGGTAATAGTAAATATATTAGAGGTAATATTTACTAATGCTTTCCTTAAATAACGGAGACAAATTAAATTATTGGTAATATATTTATATATTAGTTTATAATCTCCCTTCCCGAGAATGGATTTTATTAATAATATATTAAGCCTAAACTATTAACCAACTTTTGGTTGGATAGTTGCTTCGGTTGATTTTCCTGTGCAACTACTCCCTTAGTTATATATACGGGAGAATCCCTGTGAGAAGGACGTTGGGGGGAGTTGGCTGGAATGATTCATCGAGTAGATTTATTATAGTTTTAGGATATCATAGTTGGCTAGAGATTTCTTGAAGGAGTCTAGAGAAGTGCTTGAGGAAGGCTGAGACAGTTGGACCCACCTTCATCAATGGTTTCTCCACATGACACTAGGTAGGATCTATCCTGGGAGTTGATCCTTCATTTGAGTGTTGCCTTGGTTGAATGCTATTATGTTTAACTACTCATTTTCTTATGTGAATCTAAAAATTAGTGAATGGTTATGTTATTGCATTATGTCTGCATTATTGTGAATTAACCATGGGAGAGAGGATAATATTGTTGCAGTGTTGCATAAATAAGTGTATATGCCTTGTGTGTGTGGATATTACTTTGTTAATTGCTGGTTGGATGAATGTAGAACATAAAATTAGATTTGGATTGAGCTATTATTGTTTGCACAATGGAATAATTGGTATTCGAATGTTATAGATGCATTATTATGGTCTCAGGAATATATGATCAATTAGAATATATGGTGTCATTTTGGCATTGGATGAAGTCTAAGAACTTCCTAAGATCCTTGTGATGCTCTCTCTTATGTCTTAGGGTCCTCTAGGAACTTCCAGACCCTAGGAGTTGCTAGTTGCCTTCATTTGGTTGCACTCTATCCTAAGAACCTGTTTTCTTTTCTTAGATCTTGAGTAGGTTTAGGTGGCTAGTAAATTAAATCTAAGGGGTGACTGAGCAAGTTAGTGATGACCGAGCAAGACAGGATTTATACAAGTATAACATTTAAGTATAAACTTCATGATACTTTAAATAAGTCATGATAATTTAATATCTTATACTTTAAGTTATACTTGTATAAAGAAATTAGGTACCTTTCGGGATGATTGAGATAGGTTTTAGCTTCATAAGAGTTAAGATGCAACTTCTAGAATTTGATATCTCAGGAATTCAGACTTAGCCAAATTTTAGGCATATGAGGTTTCCATAGATGTAACATTGTGTTATGCACATGGAATTTTTGTATAAACTATATATGTTCATTACTTATTTTTTTAAGGTTATTTGGTGCATTTAGATGCTTGTATAAGGTTTAGGGTTTAAAATTGGGGTTTAGGGTTGTTTGGTGGACTAGAACTACCCTAAGGCTTCCTAAACATTCCTAAACATTTCTAAACTTTCCTATTGTTTGGTACATATTCTCTAATGTCTCTAAGACATGTTTTACTTCATATGTGATGTGTTTATGATGTTTGGGTTAAGGGTAGAAAACCTAAGGACACTCACTTATTTTTCTATTTAGAGTTTCTACCCAGCCTGAGAACCTTTAGGAAATGTTGGTACCTTGATATTCTTTCAGCTACTATTTGAGAAAGATTACCCCAAACCTAGGTATGGCCTAGTTGTTATCACTTCCTTGTGAACCTTGGTGTTTATCTCCTAGCACGGGGGAGTGGGCCTTTTGGTATCCATGTGGTTGGGTGGTAAACATTTTTATCGAGGTATCTTTTGCGATCGCAATGCTTATGGATTCTTGCTTATACATTGATCCAGTTTGAAGAAAGAAGACTCTTGTTTATCCTTCATTATTTCTTGTTCAATATAAAGTAAATTTATTATTATAACCTCCTGATAGGAGATGAATGTAATATGATCTTCATTGTAAATTCAAAGTGATGTATGTTGGAAAAATGGTCAGCACTCCCCTCAAAATTTGTGACATGGCTTAACCGCCTCCTGTGTCTTCTATAAGTCTAGTGGTTGTATCAGGCATTAATAGGTCGATCTTTTGGTGCAACCACAATTGCTACTTGTAACAAGTGGTATCAGAGCTTGGTCACAGGTTCGAATCCCCTCAAGTAATGTTGAGGGGGAGATTATTGGTAAAATGGTCAGCGCTCGCCTCGAGATTTGTGATATGGCTTAACGGCCTCCTGTGTCTTCTATAAGTCTAGTGGTTGTATCGGGCATTAACAGGTCGATATTTTGGTGCGACGGCAACTGCTACTTGTAATAATGTATTTGAAGTGGGTAGAATTAGGAAAAGGGAAATGGGAAAATATGAGCTTTATGTAAATGATGTGAAAAGGTTTTTGTAAGGTTTCAAGTAAAGTAGTTTTTTGATTAAGGAAAAGTTAGTGAATCAAATATATTGATTTCCTACGTGTAATGTTTCAGATGTGTAGATGAACCTATTATGTAGTATTAACACTTTAAATGTTATATTATAGACAAAGGATACTTAAGAATATAGATGGGTTCAAATGTCAAGTTGAAATGAAAAGCATTTTGTATTTTCCTTATAAAGAATCTTCAATGCTATGGGGTAGTTAATGAATTTAAAATGTATAGTAACTCATGTAATAGAAGGGAACCTTAGAGGAGGAATCTAAGATAAACTATGTTTAAGATTTGTTCAAGCAATTCATTTTAAAAATTCAAATTTTTTGATGAATCACTTCTTAGGTTTTCTTATCTAAAGAGAATCTTTGTTCTCTTCCATAATTCCCTTGTGGGGCATGACAGTAGGTCATGGAATGTGTGCTAATGATAAATTCCTTCACTAAGGAAAAATAATGATAAGATGTTTTTTTTGGGCACACATGAGGATGAGTTATGGAATGTGTGCTTTGGATAACAATCTATTACCCATCCAAATTCTAGCTCCAAAGAAGGTGAAAGCACAAATGAGAGCTACTCACAGAATGAGTTCCTTAGACAAAATCCATGACAAGCCTAAAATCCCAACTTCTCCTCATCTTAGGCACGAAACTACTCGATGCCAGATTGAATTCTTGAGGCAAAATCTGGCACCCGCTCGAACTCGCAAGTGAAGTCTTGGCACAAATTTGAAACATGAAAACTTGAAAGATCAATTTTTTTTTAGCATGAGTTCAGAAAGAAATAATAAAGTTTTTGTGGTTTTAAGTTTCAATTGTAAAATTGGTTAAATATTAATTTTTTATTAATATTTAATTAATTAATCTTTAAAAAATAAAAAATTTGGAAATAAAAGATATGAAGGAAATTGATATGGATTTTAAATAAAAAATTTAATTAAATATTGATTTTTCTCAATATTTAATTAACACTCAAAATTGATAAAACATAAAAAAGCAATTAAAGAATGAAAAGTCAAATTTGGAAATTGCTTTAAAAAAGATTTTTTTTGTTTTGATTTTATGTTTTCAAACTGAGATTGGTTAAATATTAATTTTTTATTAATATTTAATTAATTAATCTTTAAAAATCATAAAAAACAAAAAATTGGAAAATTTTGAGGAATAGGAAAGCTTCCTCATGAAGACAAGGTGCTTAAATTGTTAGATTCTAAAAAGCGGGAGGAAAACACAGACAAGTGGCAAGGAATCTTTTCAAAAAATGGAAACTTGTGCTAAAAATGAGGTAGCTACCTAATTTTAGCCTGCAATCTTTAAAGCAACTTTTTGAGTTTTTGAGAGGCTATAAGAGAAGGCTTTGTTGATTTCATTCTCACACAAATCGAGAGAGCATTCTTGAGAAGAGAGAGAAGGATTATTTCTAGGGAAGTGTGAAGAAATTTGTGAGATTTTCAAAATTTTATTTAGTAAGGTGATGCTAGATAAAAATCTCAATGAGGAGAGAGAAAATTGAATTTCGGACAAGATGACGAAATTCTGGAAGATCTTTGAATTTTGGGATAGAGTGAGTTTCTCTGCATTTTTTTTTATGCTCTTATAAGTTTTTTTTTCTGTTTCTATTTTGCAGATGGCTGAATCGAGAGGAACTAGCATACACAGAAGGCAACTGATCAATAATGAACAAAGAGAATTTTACCCGGAATCCAAGATTGTCTCAAACTGGATTGATGTGAAGGACACGAATCTTGGATGCCTTGATTTGAGCAAGTTCTAGAGGAGGATGTTTGGCTACAAAGATCATCACCTGACACACCTGGCTGCCTAGATTGTGAACAGTGGAATTGTAGCTGCAGCTGGATTCCCTCCCACCTTTCAGCATATTGAGTTGATCATGGAATTTGCAAAACATTATCATTCCAATGATAGAACGATCAAAGACTCGGATGAGAATATCATTACGGATCTCTCTCCTCTAGCCATTACTAAAGCATTTGGAATCCCTTCATCTTGGAGGTTGGTCTCAAAGACAAAGGAGTAGGTGCATTGAGTCTACACAACAGGGGTTCAACAGTCTAATGAGATCATCAACAACAAATTGATGAGGAGGAATAAAACCCACTACTCTAAGTTTCCCAAGGAGCTTGTGTGGATGGATTTCCACCGTGAATACAGTGATCTAATAATGATGCTCAAAAGGATATTTGGATTACCCCACTCTTTCTTGTTTGAGACATGGATGTGGTACTTTGGTCAATAGGTAGTAGAGGAGTTCAATCACATTGATTGGGTTGGGTTGATTAGCGACAACCTCGATGAGCATCTGAGGAACCTAGAGCATATGAATAAATTCTTCATGAGCTCATATGTAATATATATGCTAGCACAAAATACAAGATATGAAGGACTAAGGTACAAGGGAGTCCTTGGAAATGGGAATCCAAGGTTAAGGGTCCATGACTATTACCCACAACTGCATCTACACGCCATAGATGACTACACCTAGGTTAATGATGCATTTGCAATGCACATCATGAGAACCTTGCAAAAGGGATTGCATATGAGATTGTCTTCTATGGCAATGAAGCTGGTGGAGGAATTCAGAGCATGGTTTATTTAGTTTCCCACCTTCTCCTATATCAGATTGCAAGGATTTTCTAAGTAGTCATTCAAGCTTCCATGGTACCCTACCAATAAAATGGTCTTGTTGGAAGTCACCAGACAGTTGACAACTTACGAAAAATTCTTGAAGAAGAAGAAGATGCTAGGACTGGAGTTCCCTTTGTCCATTGGAGGTGATGCAGTCAAAGTGTGTCCTTGTCTACCAGCAGTTGAGAGGTCATTTAATGAGCTGAAATTCTTTCATCTACCACTCTATCTAGGAAGGCCAGCTTTTGACCCACACAATAAGATTAGAGTAGTGGTAGGCATGAGGCATCAACACAAGGCTCACCTCAAGAATTTTTGGGCAAATGTTGTTGATGAGAATGAGGTCAAGAAGAGGTTGTGCTCTCGATTACCGTTGGACCTGATCAGGGAATGTAAGATTGTCCATGTTCCTAATCAAATGGAAGAAGACCTGAATGTACTCAAGAGAGGTTTTAACCTAGATAAGAAAAAGGTCATTCATCAATACGAATGGCAGAGGAAAGAGATCATGGATCTTGATGTATTGATGAAGCCAATGGTGGACTTCACAAGAGGTGGGTAGAACAAAAACTTGAAAGGATGACTTTGTTAAAAGAAGATTGGACCTAAAAGTTGATGGGTTATCCACAACTATGAGATGAGAGACCAAGGCAGCCATCTGGAGGAAGAGTAGAAGAAAGAGACATCCCATCAGGTAGTACAAAACATAGAAAGGAGAAGGGTGCAGCTCAGGAGATGCATATAAAGAGGAGATTGGATCTTCATGTTGAAGAACCACACCAGAAGAGATTAAGGTCTAAGGATGCACCATCTTTGCCTAGCCGAACTCCTAGTATGCAAGAAATTGGAGCATTCACCTAGCAGATAGGAGAAGCAAGTGAAAGAAGAACAAAGAAAGGAGAGCAACACATGACTAGACCAATACAAGATAGATTGAGCATTAATGCCAATGAGAGGTTCATGCTAGGAACAAGAAGGGAAGAAGATGTGATGATAGGGGAGAGTCTTGGTGTCTTCTTTAGGAAGATAATTGAGGAAGAAATTCTTGAGGTAGAAGCAGAGGCCCTAGTGGCAGAAGAGGAGATTTTGATGACAGAGGCACTCACTCCTAAAGCAATGGAAGAAAGTCCTAGAGAAAAGGAGATTGATATTGTAGCAGTGCAAGGAAAAGAAGAGCTAGCAGTATAGAGGGACCCAAATAAAAATGTTCCAGAGTGGCTTAAGAAGAGGATTCAGAGAAGCCAGGAAAAGGAGGTAGACCTTGCTATTGAGTTACAAGAGATTCTGGATCGAATTGATCGATCAGGAGAAAGGGGAAAAGCCAAGAAATTCACCAAGGTCATCAGAGGAGAATCTAGATCTAGAATTTTACAGATAGCAATCCCAGTAGTCGACAAGACCAAAGATCAAATTTCTCCTGAGGAGTATCAAATAAGAGAGGTAGATCTTGGTCAGGCCTCTTGAGCATAGGTCATGGAGGAATTTGATGATTCAACACAAGCTGTTAAGGATAAGATGAGGAGGTTGGAAGAAAAATATCAGAGGATGAAGGAAGAGAACATGGCTTTATGTGCATACATTGATAGGTTACCTCGTCCAGTTTGAGAAGAGGACCTATCTTTTGTTCCACCAAAGGCTGTTCCAACTGAGTCAGTTGAGGCCATCAATGAGATTAGGAGGATTTCTTAGGGTCTTGGATTAAGCAGATCGAGGATGAGGTCTATATCCACACTGAGTTATTAGTACGAATTCATGATAAGGCATTGGCCATTCTTTCTCAAATTCGTTGCATAGAGGAGACTTGGGAAGATGAGCATATCTATGAGGATAGGAAATCTCTGACTTGTAGGAGCTAATGGAAACCCCAAGGTAGGTCTTGGTTGATGGAAAGGTCATCGAAGAAGGAGCATATGATTTCTCTCGATGGTATTGTGCAGTTCTTCTGGCAAAGGACATGTTTTAAAATTTTAGTAAGGAGTCAACTTGATTTAAGGGGATAGTTGAGAATATCTGGGGGGAGCTCTCCAATACCATTACATCACTATGGTTACAAACGTTGGATGAGGAGGAAATAACAATAGACAACATGAAGGAGAAATTGGAGGAGTTCTTTAGGCTTAACTCTTTCATGAAGGATGATTTTGAGAACCTCTCTACCTTCTCAAACAACATGCACACAACCCAGGATCTATTGCCAAAATGGGAGGATAGCCTAACGAGGTCAAAGAAAGTAGTGTTGGCACTAGAATTCAGATGAGAATCAGCATTGAGTGTTAGCATTGATGAGTTGGAGGCCATATTGGGTAGATTCTAGGAATTCAAACGCAAAGGTGTATGGTAGATGCATTTAATGCATAGTGGACATTCATGTAGTGGTCATTTATGACAACTCGCTCTCTTCTTGACCATGCATGCATCATGGAGATTTATTACCCACTACGGTAGTGGTTTCTTTCTTGCATTAATTTAGATTCCCTCTTCTATGCCCTAACCCTAATTAAGGCTGAGGTGGCAAAATGTAGGCCATCAGTTATTGTTTTGATCCGGACCACTTGTTGATTTCAATGACCTATATAAAGGCCTCTTCTTCTCACTTGTAAAGGAGAAAATTTTGAGATTGTTGCTTATGAGCTATTGAGACAATAGAATTTTCATTGAAGTGTGCTGAACATTTGATGTGTCTTAATGCTTGCTTGGTTTCATTATTATCTTAATTAGATTAAGTTTAGTAGATGAAGTGTAATGAATGTTTTGGAGAATATGATGATGTTTTGATGAGTTTCTTTGGTTCATACTTTTGACATTTTAGTGATTCTAAAGCGTTGTGCAAAGTTAGCCTGAACCCTTATCCATGTGCCTAAATTTGATCATTCGTACAAACCCTTGAAGATTGCACCAGTCCACGTGTAGTTGTAGCTTGACTTGGCAAAGCATGACTTGGTAATTAAGGAACTCATCCATCAGCATAATTTCCTTAGCTATCATTACCCTTAGGATTAGACTAGGATCTCTAAATCCTAAATGCTTTTTATTTCCGCATATTTAGTGAAAATGCAAAAAAGAGAACTTAATTGAAAATATTTTGATAGTAACCATATTTATCATGACATAAAGGAGTGAAAACGTAAGGCTCCTTGTGATCATCAGAAAATCACATCAACACCGAGCATACCCACAAGTCGAGGAACCTTGGAGTTATCATATGATCTTTTTGCAATCTTAGCATACATAGTACTTTGTTCAAGAGAGGATAATATATCTCGGTATTTTGTTCTACTATTTGGTGAGTCATAAAACATGCATCAATAGAAACTAGTGGTAGAAGGAGGGCCTATACTACAAGACATAATTTTTCATATCATGAATTGATATGGTGCTTCCACATAGAGACATCGTACCAGTTTTACAACCAAATCTTGGTTTTGGAGATGACCAAGAGGACATCATTGCAGGATTGAACTCACTCACCTGGAAAGTTAAGAGAAGTGTAGCTGAATATATGTGAGTGAGCTTTGTGTTAGAAGAAGAAGAAGAAAAAGCTCAAAGAATTGAAGCATTTGTTCAAAACGCATTGTTCATTCAGAGGAATCAATAGCCTCTCACACCTACAAGAAGGAATTAAAGTAGATTTCACATATTGGAGTGCATTAATTCATTCTCACCTGAGGTCCACCGAAGAATCTTGAGATCCACTCTAGGAGAAAAAGGACTAGAAGAACTAAATTTTGATCCAAAGCCTAGGCAAGGCAAGAAAGAAGCATCTACAAGTAAGAACTCACCAAGTGTAGTTGATCTTACGAGGCAATTTCAAACTCCACCTCAACAATGTCGAACACAAGGGATCACTCAAGGATTTCAACAAGGAGGTACACAAATTCAACAGTTGATAGTACAAATACCTATACAAGCCATTGTACCTACAATTTCCCAACAACAAGTTCCAGCAATGGTGACTGCAGAATGCATCACCTCTTGCAACATTTTCTACTTACAACCATATGCCAAAGAATCCTGAGTATTTCTGCTCTAAGTTCTTTGTGAATGATGTCAACCGTACTGCTAATGAGCATGTGAAGATTTTTGAAGATGCTATATAGAACATAAATGTTCAAGATGAAGATGTGGCATGCCGATTGTTCCCATATTCACTGGGGGAAGAAGCCTTTTATTGGTATATTAATTTACCCGCGAATTCAATCCGAAGATGGCAAGAGCTAAAAAAGGAATTCTTGGGGAAGTTCAGATTACCTATCATCCCTGCTGAATTGTATAAGCAATTCATTGAGATAATAAGACAAGAGTGTAAACCTATTAGGGCATTCAACAATAGATTTCAAAGGGCCTATTCATGGTTGTGTGATCCTTTCCACATAAATGATGATGCTACAAGGCCTATTTACTATGCAGCCTTGGATTGCTTCACTTCCATGTTCATCCAGAAGACCCATCTGGCCCTTGCCAATTCAATCCAAGCACATGCTGAGGCTGAGAAGATCAGTTTATAGTCACCAGCAACTACTGCTAGAGCACCTGGTTATTTTTGAAATGCTAATACATTGAATCAAGGGATGTTGAACTATGCTCTTGCTTTCAATCCTATTCTCGCTCCTTTGAATCAACTTGTGCCACATCTAGGAGCTCTGATATCTCACACAAAACCTACAGAACCTATCTATCTTCAAAATATGACCACTTCCACAAGGACCCAGGAAGAACGAGATGAAATGAAAGACTTAATAGAACAAGTCAAGAAGTTTTCTACTGAGGTTACTTACCTTAGAAATCATAATAATCAATTGCAGAACTCACAAAGGAATTATCAGTTGCATCAAGGAAATAACTGAGGGCATCAAGGAAATCCTCCAACTCACCATGAGAATCATCAACATAATAATCAAGGATACTGGAACAACAATCAAGGTTATCAAGAAAATATTTTTAGGTATCAAAATAATAATCAAGGACACCATAAAAGATCATGGAATACAAATCCAAACAATGGCGAAGTTCCTTCACCATTGGAAAATCCACCAGCTTTTGAAAGCTGACCTACTGATAAAGTTTTCCTAGCAGAACCAACATTATCCAGATGGTGTAGACTGCATGAGACTAATCAAAATTCTAAGTTACAATGCCAAGAGTTTCAAAGAGTAGCTGATATATTCAAAGGAGAAGTAAGAAACACTACTGCACCTGAAAATCCTCCACGTATAGGATATGAGTTAGTGCCCACTCCCAGATATGACTAGGCATTGGTCTTTGATGATTTAAAGTTTCCACCTCTTGATTCTCAGGATTACATGCCTATCCAGACTAATCATAAATTCCCACCTGCATCAGCAAATGGTCTTGTAGAGGTGCCACGATATCAAGTTCCACTAGAGAATGAACCTCCGCCTGTTTCCCCAAATGAGACACTGCAGAGAGACAGATTTATTTTCCCTCCACTTTACAATAGTGTCCTAGTGGAAGGAGTAAGTGAAGTTTAAGCTTTTCAACAAACATCTGGGAATGCTCCATTGAGGACTTATTAGAGAAATTATAGAAATCATGAGCCATTGACAACGTCAACTCTGCCAAATAACTTACAACTCCTCCACATCCCAATGCTAGTAATACTCCAAGTCCTCTTAGGGATTCATCTGAGTATCGACAACCTAGTAATGCAAAAGGAGAAAGAGGTCAGTCTATTGCAACCAATGCTTTGCAAAATCAGAAAGGGAAACCTGTGACACATTCTACTATACAAAATGGAGGACAAAAGAAAAAACAAGAAAAAGGAAAGAAAGAAAATCCTCCTAGGGAGGAATTCAAGAGGCTGAGCTCTTGTGTACTAGAAGAATTCAAGAAGATAAAAGTGAGTCTACCACTGTATGAACTAATGAAAATTCCTGAGATAAGGGATGCATTGTTGGGAAGTCTGAATGATGTACCTCCAAAGATCATCTCGTAGAATGCTTCATACCCACCTAGAGGTCCCCCTAACAATAATCAATCTAATTTTGCACAAAACATGAATGTTGTTGATGTGAAAGTGAGTGCACCTGATGTCTCACAAAGTTCAAGCTTCATTGGGATGGTGCAAAACTATTCTGAGGAAGGATTCTCGCAAAATGATCCATCATTTCAAGGAGAAACAATGAGAGATCTCACCGCTCTCATAGAACAAACAACTGCTATTCATAATGGGAGCAACACCTGACATAATGTAAAAAATGTGGAATTCAACCCTAGAGCACAAAAACCTATGGTTTTCTACCAAGGAAAAGAAGAGTCCGCCCCTTTCCTTGTGTCAGTCCAAATTTTTGGAAAAATGTTGCACAACTATCTAATTGACTCTGGAGCACCAAGTAATGTAATGCCCCTTGACATATGTAGAAAATTGGGATTAGTCCCATTGCAAACAGATAAGAAGGTGACTTAGTTAGATAAAATGGAAGTTCCAGTTGTAGGAGAACTAAATAATATTCATATGCAATTGGCTTCAGATCCATGAGTTCAGTGTTGTATCAACATATCAGTCATGGACATTCCAGAAGGGTATGGAGTGTTCTTAAGTAGAAAATGGGAAATGAAATTGAATGGATACATAGTGATTGATTTTTCACATATGTGGCTCCCATGGAGAGGAATCCCAAATTAGATAAGGATAGCAAGCACACCAAGGCTCTGATTGTTGATAACCGAATATGGAGAAGATAATGAGATCTTGTTCATGGAAACAAGTCTGGGCTCTTATGCACCTAAGACTGGGGAAATTTTGATGTTACAAGGTTAAAACCAAGGATGATGCCTAGACATGATGCCCAAGTTTGCAAAGGTGCCAACTGATAATAATTCAAAACCATCAATGACTAAAAGAATGTTTGAGAATTTCAGGCATTTTGTCTTGAAAAGTGTTAAACAAGAAGTTGAGTTGGGGAAAGATGCTCATATTCAAGATTTGTTACTTCCTAATTGGTGCATAATACATAATGCTTTTCATTCTGAAATATCATGCACAATGTGTAGAGCTGCAGTTGCACAAGTTTCAAAGATGGTCCCACAAGGATTAGTGGCATGAAATTTTGAAGTTGTCAATGCAGAATATCCAAGTCAAGTAGCAACCTTAGAGCCACCATATAAAGAAGTTAAAAAGGACTGAGAAGTTTTTTGAAGAAGAACATGAGAAACAAGTCAAGAAATTAGAGGGTGAACCTTCCAGTACTCAAGTCAATGATCAAGTTTGGACTTTATCATTTGATGGGTCGAAATCAAAGAAAGGAAGTGGAGCAGCCAACGTTGAACTTGTTATCCCAATAGGGGAAGCCTATCTTGCAGCACATAGATTTCAATTTCCTTGTACAAATAATATGGCTGAGTATGAATCACTAGTTATTGGTTTTCTCCTCATTATACAAAAGGGTGACAAGATCCTGTACATGCATGGAGATTCAAACATAGTGGTAGGACAAGTTCAAAAAAAGTATGCATGTCATGATAAAAAATTGGGTTGGTATTGCAACAAAGTTTGGGATTTGATTGAAAGCTTTGATGCCTTCAACATTAAAAGAACAAATCGAATGTGCAATCTGGTAGAAAATTCATTGGCTCAGTCTACAAGTTCTTTGGAACCATTAGCCATGGATTGTGTGAAGAAGCTCACAGTTGAATTAACTTCAATGCCATCTATTCCAAACAACATAACAAACTTCCAAGTATTTGACGATGATAAGCATATCCTTGATTTCTTGACAAGTTCAAAGGCCTTTGAAGCACAAGTCATCGATGAGGGAGAACCTCAACAAGCTCAGTTTGAAATAGATGAGATAATAAATTTGAGGACAAATACTATTCCTAAGGGGATTATTGAGCTAGAAATAATTTTTGATTCGAACAGATTGAGTGCCCTCAAGTATCAAACAATTGAAGGAGGGGATTGTGAAAAGGTGAACTTAGAAATTGATGAAAATGTGAAGAATGTTTTTATTGGTAAAGTTTGTACTCCTCAGGAAAAGGAAAATATTTTGAAGCTTATGAGGGAATTCCCAGATGTGATTGCTTGGGGATATGAAGATTTGAAAACTTATGATACCTCCCTCATCACCCACACAATTCCATTGAATCCAAATAGTAAACCATTCTGGCAAAGGTAGAGACCAATAAATCCCTTGTTAGAGCCACCGATCCATCAAGAAGTGAAGAAATTTCTTTCTACCAGAATAATTTTTCTAGTCAGACACTTGATGTGGGTCGCCAACTTGGTTCCTGTTAGAAAAAAGAGTGGAGAAATAAGATTGTGTGTGGATTTCTACAATCTTAATAGAGCTTCAAAAAAGGACAACTATCTAGTACCATCACTAGATGAGGTCAAACAAGTTGTGAATGGATCCCAAATGATGTCATTTTTAGATGGTTATTCTGGGTATAACCAGGTGATGGTAGAAGAAGAAGACAAATTGAATACTACATTCACCATGAAGTGGGGCACATTTGCATATAGAAGAATGCCCTTTGGTTTGATTAATGCCAGAGCCACCTTCCAGAGAGCCATGGACTACGCTTTCAAGGATTTGGTCTGTAAATGCATTATTATATACATGGATGATCTCACTATGTTTTCTTGGTGTAGAGAAGATCATATGACTGATTTAAAGAGAATCTTTCAGAGATGTAGAAGATATGGAATTTAATTGAACCCAAAGAAGTGCATGTTTGCATTCTCAAAGGGAAAATTATTGGGACATGTGATTTCAAAGCGTGGAATCTCAATCGATCCTGAGCACATCGAAGCAATTTCAAGGTTGGGGCTGCTAGCTAGTTAGAAAGAGTTAAAGTCATTTTTTGGAAAAATCAAATTCGTAAGGAAGTTCATATCAGGATTTGCAGAAATAGTCAAGCCACTAAATGACATGTTGAAGAAGGGTGCAAAGATAGATTGGACACCTGCCACAAAAAGGGCTTTCGAGGAGATAAAGCAAGCAATTGTGGATGCTCCTATTTTGATCAGTCTAGATTACACTAGGCCATTCTACATCTACTCATTTGCATCAGAGCATACTTGTGCAACTATCCTTACTTAGAAGATGGAGGAGAAAGATGAGCATCCTATTTCCTTTATGAGCTCACCATTAAAGGATGTAGAATTAAAATATCCAAACATAGAGAAGCAAGCCTATGCTTTGGTGAAGGTAATTAAGAAATTTAGACATTGTATTTTGAGAAGAAAGGTCTATGCAATTTTCCCAGATGTGGAAATGAAGAGACTATTGATGCAAAATGAATTGGGAGAAAGAAGAGGAAAATGGATGTATATCATTCAAGAGTATGACATGGAGATACAAACTGTGAAGTTGGTTCAAGGACAAGCTCTGACACAAACAATCACAACAACTGGTCCTGGATTGGTTCAACAAGTATATGTGATGGAAGAAGTATCCCCAGATGAATGGTATGATGACATTGTTTACTACATCCTGAATCACAAGTCTCCTACACACCTAAAGTATGTCCAAAAGAGTGCTTTGAGAATGAAAAGTCAACAATTTATGCTTCAAGGAGCAGTTCTATACAGGATGAATCATGATGGAATCTATTTAAGATGTGCCAAAAAAGAAGAAGCAAAGCAGATACTTGAACATTTTCATAGCAACTATGGGACCAGTCATAGAAGTAGTCTCTCTATGGCCCACCAGATTTCAAGAGTAGGATATTACTGGCCCACATTATTTAAAGATGCCTATAAACATGTAAAAACTTGTCACACTTGTCAAGTAGTGGCAACACCTGAGAGAAATCCTACAATGCCTTTGCAACCTATTATTGAAGTCAGACCTTTTGCAAAGTGGGAGTTAGAATTTATTGGTCCAATTAATCTACCTTCTTTGGGACAACACAGGTACATCCTAGCTGCTACTAATTATTGTACTCACTGGTTAGAAGCTCAAACACTAAATAATTGCACGACGGAGTTTGTCATCAAGTTTCTTGAAGAAAATATTGTCACGAGATTTGGATGTCCACATGCTTGTGTATGTGAAAATGGTACTGCATTTAAATCTCTAAAGTTTTCAAATTGGGCATTTGATTATGGGATCACCTTGAAGTTCTCATCAAATTACTATCCTCAAGGAAATGGGTTAGCTAAGTCAACAAATAAAAATTTGTTAAATGCTATCAAGACATTATTGGACAAAAATCCTAGGGATTGGCATACACAGCTGAGATTTTCACTTTGGGCAGATAGAATAAGAATCAAGAGCTCTATAGGGACATCTCCCTATCATTTGGTTTATGGACAAGATCCAATCTTTCCCATTTAGTTGAGGATCCTGATATTGCAGTTTATGCAGGAATACATGGAAGGAGAAGACCTAGCACGTACATGACTGACACAATTGCTTCTCCTAGAAGAGAAAAGAGATCAGGCACTAGAAAAGTTTGCAAAACATCAAGCTGTCGTAAAAAGATGGTTCAACAAAGTGGCCAGAGTTAAGGATTTTTGAATTTCAGATCTAGTACTTTGCTGGGATAAGGCCCATGAAAAGAAAGGTGATCACGACAAGTTTGATAATCTATGGATGAGGCCTTTTCAAATTTATGAGATACTGGGAGATAATGCATTCAAGTTGAGAACTCTGACAAGAAAGGAAGTCGCATTGCCTATCAATGGGCAATTTCTCAAGCATTATTTTTTCCCTTAGGTTTCCTTCTAGAAGCCTACCATGTACATAGTTAGTCTAGGTTTTCCCTCGTGTTTTTTCATTTTGGTTTTCTTCTAGTTTAGAGGGGATTTTGGTTTTCTTCCCCTATTTCCTTTCCCTTCGTTTCTTTCCTGTTGGTGGGATTTTGGCTTTCTATGGTTTAGTTGTTAGTTTAGGGTTTTGTCTTCCTTGGGCTTGGTTTGTTTGGGTGGTTTTGGTTTTCTTTTGTTTTGGTTTTCACCAAGTGGCTTGGAGGTTTGGGTGTTCACATTTATGTAGGGGCATAGTGTGATTTCAAACTTCATTTGAAGATTCAACCAAGTCTTGTTTATCTCATTTCCTGGATAACTATTTATAAAGATCCCTATAAAATAAGGTTGTCTTTCTTATGTTCATCATTAGGTTGGAATGCAGACTTGACTTGGGAGGTTAATCATGCACTGTATCTTGACACTCGAACTCAGAGATTTCTATATATATTTCATGCCTAACTATTTCTCCAAGTCCATTTTAGTTTCTTTAGGAGAGGTCATGGCTTGTGAAAATTTTAAAATCTTGCTTCAGTGCCATTGTAATTCCTAAACCCATAGTGAGCTTCACTGCTCATGAGCCAAGAGAAAAAATGCAATATCAATTGAAAAGGATAAAAGAGAAAATAAAAGAAAAGTTGAAATAATTGGCTTTTGGGGGTACACGAAAATCTCCATAGGTGTTCAAAAGTATAAATCACCAGAAGTGGAGAAATATCCATTGGTTTTATAGTGACAACTCCATCGGGGCTATGGATGCCTGACTGGTAGTGGGGCAATGTCCAGGATGCTTTGGAAGTTAAGAAGAATATATAGCTTGCCATTGCCAATCTTAGGGTTTCTGAGTGGTCTTCTTGAGTGGGAATTAACACATTTGCACACACATAGGTAATTGAAGGATGACAATGTCTTGATTCAATATATGATTCTCCTCCCCTTTCAAGTTATGTTTTCTCTCTTTGTGATAGCGTAAGTTTGTTAATCAAGGAATCTGGGTTCCAAGAAAATTTATATCCTTGAAATGTTTTCAACATTTCACCCATGGAGTCGCCAGATGTTGTGACCTATTTCACAACATGCCAATCAACGATGGGACCCCTCTCCCTCCTGTCTAGCCTGGCCTCTTTTTGGTTTGTGCTCTGTCAATGGAAGTCTCTCTACAAAAATCTCAAATAAGGTCTTGCCTCCTGAGAATGGTTGACTCATAGCAAAGGAAGGAGGAAGGAAAGATTGAAGGATAAAATCTGTGACCACCTAAGATTCCCACTCCATTCTTCTCTTGAGAGCAAAGGCAAGCTGATGGCGGAATCAATGCTCAAGACAAAATCTGTCTCCCAGTCCAAATCCCGCTCCCACATTCCTTGGAGCCCATATTTCATGAAGTCACAGAATGGCTAAGGTGGATAAATTCCTTCACACCCTAAAAATCCCACTTCCACTTCCCTCAGAGTGCATTTCAATGGAGTCAATGGACTCCTCCACAAGAACAAAATCCTTCACACACTCCAAATCCCACTCCGGTTTCCTTGTGAGCGCGAATGGTAGCAGGTCATGGAATGCGTGCTGAGGATAAATTCCTTCACTAAGGCAAAATCTTGATAAGATGTTTTTTTTGGGCACACATGAGGGTGAGTTGTTGAATGTGTGCTTCCGATAACAATCTATTACCCATCCAAATCCTGGCTCCAAAGAAGGTGAAAGCGCAAGCGCGAGCTACTCATGGAATGAGTTCCTTAGACAAAATCCACGACAAGCCTAAAATCCCAACTTCTCCTCATCTTAGGCACGAAACTACTCGATGCGATAATGAATTCTTGAGGCCAAATCTGGCACCCGCTCGAACTCACAAGTGAAGTCTTGGCATGAATTTGAAACATGAAAACTTGAAAGATCAATTTTTTTTAGCATGAGTTTAGAAAGAAATAATAAAGTTTTTGTGGTTTTAAGTTTCAATTGTAAAATTGGTTAAATATTAATTTTTATTAATATTTAATTAATTAATCTTTAAAAAATAAAAAATTTGGAAATAAAAGACATGAAGGAAATCGATATGGATTTTAAATAAAAAATTTAATTAAATATTGATTTTTATCAATATTTAATTAACACTCAAAATTGATAAAACATAAAAAAGCAATTAAAGAATGTGTTGGAGCTCCAAATTTTGGGCAAAATTTAGAGTCCTATATAGTGATAAAACCCTAAAAATGGCCTCTTAAACTCCATGCTCAATAATTAATGGTGGAGTACATGAAATGGGATGAACAATTATATTAATTTTCAATTAAAAAGTTGAGAGATTATGGAAGGAAGCTATGTGACAAGAACAATCAAAATTCTATGATCAAAGCCTTCAGAAAATGTTGGAATTTCGACCTGCTACAAAGATGATGCAAACAGAGGCAGAAGATGGTCGAATTTTAAAAATATAAAAAAGACCCAGTTCGAAAAATCAAATTTCCTATTTCCAATAAAAATATTAGCTTTCCATGAGGTATTTTGGTATTTCAACCAAGCCCAAATCCGAAAGTTAGGTAGTTATTTTTTACTTAGTTTATTATTTTTTCAAAATAATTTGTAATAAGGGTTGTGTCTTTTCACCCTAAAGAGGTGTGAAAGCCACTCAAACACATATATATACATAATGTAAAATGTAGAGAGAGGACAATAAAAAATAATACAATGAAGATTTAGATAGAATAGAATTTTATCACAACTGCAATATGAACTCTAATGTACTATTTTTTCAAGTTTAATAAAGATAAGTGCTCTTCTTTTTATTTGTGGTTATAAGTTATATGTTTTCAATTAGTTTCTCAGATTACTCTGTGAACCAGGGTATCCTACTGTGTTTTCTATTTGATGCATTCATTTATGATTAATTTGTACAATTTGAATAATGGTAGCATGGTCTGAGAACCTGTTACTATTTCCTTTCGAGCTCTTAAGTTGGGTTAAAAACCATATGACCTATTGTATAAGTTGTTTTAAATTTTGTTTCAATAGAAGCTTGTAGGGTGATGGTCTCACTTTATAGGAGTGAGTTACCTTAAAACTGTCTTTGATTGTATGTAGGATTGAAAGTTTTATGACTCTATAGCCCAAGTATTTAGAAGGCACCGATCTAACTATTATTTGGAAATTGTCATTTGGTTCATACATTTCTAGTTTATGGATCATTAAATCATTATTTCAAAAGCATTACTTTTAATTATTTAGTATAATCCATTTGTTCAAGTATTATAGAATATAGATTTTTAGGAGATTAGTTTCTTTCCTCAAAGGATCATTCACCACCTTTGGAGGAACTTTGTTTGTTATGTACGCAGTTGTGTGACATAGAGAATTAAATAGTTCAAAGTGAAATTAGGCCTACTAGCCTTGGCTAGATTGAGCCAGAGTTGTAGAGGTATCAGTGTGTACTTGTCAGTTGGCCAAAAGTGAATCCATCATTTTTGGGCACCAACATAATGAAAATTCAAAATTGGAAATTTCTTTAAAAAAGATTTTTTTATATTTTATTTTATGTTTTCAAACTGAGATTGGTTAAATATTAATTTTTTATTAATATTTAATTAATTAATCTTTAAAAATCATTAAAAAAAAAATTTGGAAAATTTTGAGGAATAGGAAAACTTCCTCATGAAGACAAGGTGCTTAAATTGGTAGATTCTAAAAAGTGGGAGAAAAACACAGACAAGTGGCAAGGAATCTTTTCAAAAAATGGAAACTTGTGCTAAAAATGAGGTAGCTACCTAATTTTAGCTTGCAATCTTTAAAGAAGCTTTTCCAATTTTTGAGAGGTTATAAGAGAAGGCTTTGTTCATTTCATTCTCACACAAATCGAGAGAGCGTTCTTGAGAAGAGAGAGAAGGATTATTTCTAGGGAAGTGTGAAGAAATTTGTGAGATTTTCAAAATTTTCTTCAATAAGTTGATGCCAGGTAAAAATCTCCATGAGGAGAGAGACAATTGAATTTTAGACAAGATGAAGAAATTCTGGTAGATCTTTGAATTTTGGGATGAACTGATTTTCTCTGCTTTCTTTTTATGCTCTTATAAGTTTTTTTTCTCTTTCTGTTTTGCAGATGGCTGAAGCTAGAGGAGCCAGCAAAAGCAGAAGGCAACTTATCAAGAATGAACATAGAGAATTTTACCTGGAATCCAAGATTGTCTCATAGTGGATTGATGTGATGAACACAGATCTTGGATGCCTTGATTTGAGTGAGTTCCAGAGGAGGATGTTTGGCTACAAAGATCATCACCCGACACACCTGGCTACCTAAATTGTGAGTAGTGGAATTGTAGCTACAACTAGATTCCCTCCTACCTTTCAGCATGTTGAGTTGATCATGTAATGTGCAAAACATTATCATTCCAGTGATAGAATGATCAAAGACTCAGATGGGAATATCATTGTGGTTCTCTCTCCTCCAGTTGTTACTAAAGCATTTGGGATCCCTTCATCTCAGAGGTTGGTCTCAAAGAAAAAGGAGTAGGCACATAGAGTCTACATAGTAGGGGTTCAACATTGTGATGAGATCATCAACAACAAATGGATGAGGAGGAATAAAACCCACTACTCTAAGTTGCCCAAGGAGCTTGTGTGGATGGATTTCCACTGTGAATACAGTGATCTAATAATGATGCTCAATAGGATATTTGGCTTACCCCACTCTTACCTATTCGAGACATGGATGTGGTACTTTGTTCAACAGGTAGTAGAGGAGTTCAATCACATTGATTGGGCTGGGTTGATTAGCGACAACCTCGATGAGTAGCTAAGGAACCTGGAGCATACGAAGAAATTATTCATGAGCTCATATGTAATATATATGTTGGAAAAAAATATAAGGTATGAAGGACTGAGGTACAAGGGAGTCCTCAGAAGTGGGAATCCAAGGTTAAGGATCCATGACTATTACCCAAAACTGCATCTACATGCCATAGATGACTACACCTAGGTTAATGATGCATTTACAATGTGCATCATGAGAACGTTGCAAAAGGGATTGCATATGAGATTGTCTTCTATGGCAATGAAGGTGGTGAAGGAATTCAGGGCATGGTTCATTCAGTTTCCCACCTTGTCCTATATCAGATTGCAAGGATTTTTTGAGAAACCATTCAAGCTTCCACAGTACCCTACCGATAAAATGGTCTTGTTGGAAGTCACCAGAAAGTTAACAGCTTACAAAAAAGTCCTAAAGAAGAAGAAGAAGCTAGGACTGGAGTTCCCTTTATCCATTGGAGGTGATGCAGTCAAAGTGTGTCCTTGTCTACTGGCAGCTGAGAGGTCATCTGATGAGCTGAAATTCTTCTGTCTACCAGTCTATCTAGGAAGGCCGTCTATTGACCCACATAATAAGATTAGAGTAGTGGCAAGGATGAGGCATCAACACAAGGCTCACCTCGAGGATTTTTGGGCAAATGCAGTTGATGAGAATGAGGTCAGGAAGAGGATGTGCTCTCAATTATCCTTGGACCTTATTAGGGCATGTAAGATTGTCCACATTCCTGATCAGATGGAAGAGGACCCGAATGTACTCCAGAGAGGTTTTAACCCAGATAAGAAAAAGGTCATTCATCCTTATGATTGGTAGAGGAAAGAGATCATGGATCTTGATGTATTGACGAAGCCAGTTGTGGACTTCAGAAGGTGGTGGGTAGAATGAAAACTTGAAAGGATGAATGTGTCAAAAGAAGATTGGACCTACAAGTTGATGGGTCATCCGCAGCTACGAGATGATCAACCAAGGCAACCATCTAGAGGAAGAGTAGAAGAAAGAGACATCCCATCAGGTAGTACAAAACATAGAAAGGAGAAGGGTGCAGCTATGGAGATGCATATAAAGAGGAGATTGGATCTTCATGTTTAAGAGCCACAACATAAGAGATTAAGGTCTAAGGATGCACCATCATCGCCTAGCTAGACTCCTAGTGTGAAGGAAATTGGAGCATTCACCCAGTAGGTAGGAGAAGCTAGTGAAAGAACAACATAGCAAGGACAACAATGCATGACTAGACCAATACAAGATAGATTGAGCATTAATGCCAATCAGAGGTTCATGCTAGGAACAAGTAGGGAACAAGATTTGATGACAAAGGAGAGTCTTGGTGTCTTTTTTAGGAAGATAATTGAGGAAAGAATTTCCTGAGGTAGAAGTAGAGGCCCCAATGGAAGAAGAGGAGATTCCCACGATAGAGGCACTTTCTCCTGAAGCAATGGAAAAAAGTCATGGAGCTGAGGAGATTGATACTAGAGAAGTGTAAGGAAAAGAAGAGCTATCAGTATAGAGGGACCCAAATAAAAATGTTCTAGAGTGGCTCATGCAGAGGATTCAGAGAAGCCAGGAAAAGGAGGTAGACCCTGCGATTGAGTTACAAGAGATTCTGGATCAAATTGACCAATCAGGAGAAAAGGGAAAAGCAAAGAAATTCAACAAGGTGCTCAGAGGAGAATCTAGATCCAAAATTTTATAGATAGCGACTCCAGAAGTTGACAAGACCAAAGATCAAATTACTCTTGAGGAGTATGAAATAAGAGAGGTAGATCTTGGTTAGGCCTCTCGAGCACATGTCATTGAGGAATTTGATGATTCACCACAAGATGTTAAGGATAAGATGAAGAGCTTGGAAGAAAAATATCAGAGGATGAAGGAAGAGAACATGGCTTTATGTGCATACATTGATAGGTTGCCTCATCCAATTTGAGAAGAGGACTCATCTTTTGTTCCACCAATGGTTGTTCCAGTCGAGTCAATTGAGGCCATTGACGAGATTTGGAGGATTTCTCAGGGTGCAAAGACTTGGATTAAGTGGATCGAGGATGAGGCCTAAATCCACACTGAGGAATTAGTATAAATTCATGATAAGGCATTGGCCATTCTATCTCGAATTCATTGCATAGAGGAGACTTGGGAAGATGAGCATATCTATGAGGTTGAGGCAATCTCAGACTTACAGGAGTTGATGGAAACCCCAAGGTAGGTCTTGGTTGATGGAAAGGTCATCAGAGAAGGAGCATATGATTTCTCTCGGTGGTATTGTGCAATTCTTCTGGAAAAGGACATGTTTGAACATTTCAGTAAGGAGTCAGCTCAATTGAAAGGGACAGTTGAGAATATCCGAGAGGAGCTCTCCAATACCATTGCATCATTGTGGTTACAAAGGTTGGCCGAGGAGGAAATAAAAATAGACAAGATGAAGGAGAAATTGGAGGAGTTATTTAGGCTTAACTCTTTCATGAAGGATGATTTTGAGAACCTCTCTGCCTTCTCAATCAACATGCACAGAGCCCAAGATCTATTGCCAGAATGGGAGGATAGCCTAAAGAGGTCAGAGCGAGCAGTGTTGGTGCTAGAATTCAGACATGAATCAGCACATACCAAGTGTCAACATTGATGAGTTGGAGGCCATATTGGGTAGATTCTAGGAATTCAAAGACAGAGGTCAATGGTAGATGCATTCAATGCATAGTGGACATTCATGTAGTGGTCATTTATGACACCTCGATCTCTTCTTGAGCATGCATGCATCATGGGCATTTATTACCCACTACGGTAGTGGTTTCTTCCTTCCATTAATTTAGATTCCCTCTTCTATGCCCTAACCCTAATTAGGGCTGAGGTGGAAAAATCTAGGCCATTGGTTATTGTTTTGATCTGGGCCACTTGTTGATTTCAAGGACCTATATAAAGTCCTCTTCTTCTCATTTGTAAACGAGCAAATTTTGAGATTGTTGCTTATGAGCTATTTAGACAATAGAATTTTCATTGAAGTGTGGTGAACATTTGATGTGTTTTAATGCTTTCTTGGTTTCATTATTCTCTCAATTAGATTAAGTTTAGTAGATGAAGTGTAATGAATTTTTTGGAGAATATGATGATGTTTTGATGAGTTTCTTTGCTTCATACTTTTGACAGTTTAGTGATTCTAAAGCATTGTGCAAAGTTAGCCTGAACCCTTATCCATGTGCCTAAATTTGATCATTCGTACAAACCCTTGAAGATTGCACCAGTCCACGTGTAGTTGTAGCTTGACTTGGCAAAGCAGAACTTGGTAATTAAGGAACTCATCCATCAACGTACTTTCCTTGGCTATCATTATAGTTAGTATTAGACTAGGATCTCAAAACCCTAAATCCTTTTTATTTTCGCATATCTGGTGAAAACCCCCAAAATAGGACTTAATTGAAAATCTTTTGATAGTAACCATATTCATCATGACATAAAGGATTGAAAATGTAGGGCCCCTTGTGATCATCAGAAAATCACATCAACACCGAGCATATCTATGAGTCGAGGAACCTTGGAGTTATTGTATGATCTTTTTGCAATCTTAGCATACGTAGTACTTTGTTCATGAGAGGATAATATATCTTGATATTTTGTTCTACTATTTGGTGAGTCGTAAAACACGCATCAACAAGTCTTAAAGTAGATCATTGATCAATTGAACTATCTATCCAAACTCACAATCAATTATTATTTTACATAGTTACCATATCTTCTTCTAACAACAATATCACATAAGGTAATTCTATCCAACACACTAATGTTGGATCCGAGGTCAGAAGGAAATGCACTAATACATGGGATATCTTCCCTACAACATAACTAAAATGTATGCTAACATTACTCATGATGTTGGTCTAGTATTATGTTAAAAGTATCATTTTTGACACTACAAATCCTCCATTGCCTTAGCTTAAGGAAAGGTTGGTGGATTTAGCATGTTATGTTCATGTAATTGAATTGTGATGTTAAATCTTTTGTGAGAAATTGTGATTTTTTTCTTTATTATGCTCTAATGTGTTTTTCTTTTGTTTCTTCTTTTATGTTGTGAATTGTGATATGGGTGTGCAAGATAATTATCATCCTTGGGAGGATTTGTGAATGTCTTAGGGTGAAGGGCTTAGTTGGGAAGTCCATAAGTTTTAGAGCTTGGATGTATGGGCATCCTTGAGGCCTACTTATGTTATAGTTGGGGGTCATAAGGGATGTGTTTGATGCTCTTTGTGATGAGTTGGTATGTTGGGAAGGAGCCTTGTGAAGGCATGTAAGAATGATTTATATTACTTGGTTTGTTTGAGTATGGCATCTCCATATGTGATGTTTCCACGTTCACCCATTTTTGGATCAATTATGATCCTATGTGCAAGTTTGGGATTGGGAGTGAAAATTGAGATGTCTATGTTTCTTTTTGTTGAATGTGAGTGTTGAATGTTTGTATCCCATCCATTCTTGTTTCCCCTAGCTCAGGGGTGGGCATGAAATGGCCTAGGCTGGGAGGTGAGCCTCTGTGGTCATGAGAGAAATATTGTTTTGCAAGTTTTACATTGTATGAAGTGTTGAAGTGATGACCAAGTTTGGAGTTAATGTGGCTTAGAAGAAAGATTTGGTTGTTGTTCAAAAATGAGTTGAAATGTTATAGGAATGTTTTTAGGTGTGTTAAGCCTAAATAAATTTTGTTCTATTCAAATTGTAATTCATGATCTTGTTAATGTATAAAGAGAAAAGTTTTAATTAAAGTTTTAAATTAATCCTCTTGGAAGAAGAAATCCATATTAGGTGAATCTCAAAATAACTCAAAGTAATATTGATTATTTCATTGTAGATAAATTTCCTGCAATTATAAAGGAAAATGCAGTTGGTTCAAGTTTATGTAAAAATATGAATTTTTAACTATTAAATGTCTTAAATTTCCTACAACCTCTATGTTGTTGAAATGATGAAATTTCTATGTTTTTGATAGAAAAAGGAGCAAGAGGGTGCTAGCCCACAGAACAAAGGGACTAGAGGCACATTAATAACACATTAATGGCACTAGTCAAAGAAGATACAAATAGTTTAACATCAGAATCACCAAGTCTAATCTGCATCTATAAAAAAAAAAATCATAGTACTGATCAAAAGGATTAAACCATACTATCTAAAATGAAGAGTATCGTTAAACCTGATAAACCCAACAAGGAGATTCCATCTATCAGCTATTCTGACCTCCCAGGCAATAGGGGGAATAGAGGGAAGCTTCCACTTAGCCGTTCTGGCATTTTCACACAGGAACTTAGTTCCAATATAGAGACAAATCTCAGACTACTTACTAGCCTCCCTGAAGATCCTATTGTTCCTTTCCTTCTGAATAGTCCAACGGATGTGAGGGGGCAGCATTCGCCAAAGGAGTTGGAGGAGGGGGTGATTGGAGGGAGATCTCTAGTTGGTAAATTGATGCACATCACTATCCAGGCCCATGAGATAGCCAACTTGCTGATTACCACTTGCCAGATGCTGGTGGGATAATCATAGTGGATAAAAAGGTGATTCACCATTTCCTCCTCTTTCTTACATAGGACACATCTATTCACCATGGAGAAGCCCCACTTTATAAGATTATCCTGGGTTAGGACCTTACCATGCATGATGGTCCACTAGAAAAAAATGATTTTCGGCATGAGCTAAGGGATCCACACCTTCCAATCCCCCAGGATATTCTCCTCCTCCAGAAGTAGATTATAAGTAGATATTACTGAGAAGGTACCATCCTAGGTGGGGGCCTAGATAATGGAGTCACCAAGCCCCAAAATTCTGATATCAGTCAGGGTTTCCATGAGTTCTTTGGCCATTTGTTGTAGGTCTAGTCTGTCTCTTACTAGATTAGGCATATCTTCCCAATCCCTTCAGTGATGTAGTTGGAGGCTTTATTCCTAAGGATAGGTCTGAGGTAGTCCATAAGAGGTTTGAATCTATAGCTTAGGTTAGGGTGGTTCAGGATCTAGTAGTCATTCCAGAATCTGATGGATCTCCCATTTCCAATTTCCCAAAAAGCTCCTTTAGATAGAAAGGTCTTGCATTTACAGATGTTCATCTAGAGTTTGGATCTGCTTGGGAGGTCACTATCATGGTACATCCTACCATAGGGATGTCCTTGGAGATACTTAGCTTCCAATATTCTACACTAGTCTTCTTTTCCTTCTATGAGTTTCCATACCACTTTCATGGTAAGGGCTTTATTCATTAAGCCAATTCTTCTTAGTCCCAGACCACCTAGTATTTTCGGGAGGCATACAATGTCCCAATTAACAAGAGACATCCTCTTCTTTTCTTCAGACCCCACCCACAGAAAGGTTCTCTGAATTCTTTCAAGGTTGTCTACCATGTTGCTTTTGATCTTAAAGAGGGATAGGAAGTAAACCGAGATCCCTTGGAGAGTGGAAGCCATGAGCTTAATTTTACCAGCATTGCTTAGAATATTCCCTTTCCAACCAGCGAGTTTCCTCTGGGTTCTCTCCAAGATGGAGTTCCAAAAATCCTAGGATACCTCCTTAACCATTAGGGGGAGGCCAAGGTAGGTAGAAGGGAGTGAAGCTGATAGACAACCTAGGATTTGAAGCACTTTGTTTTGTATCTCCATGGGCATATTGAAGAAGAACAACAGGCTCTTTTGATAGTTAATACACTGTCCAGAAGCCTAGGCATAATTTTCAAGGATTTGTTTCCACTGTTTGGCCTCAATCACTGAAGAATACCCAAAAAGGAAAGTGTCATCCACAAACTATTCAAACACAACCTGATGAAGGGTCGAGGTAGGTTTGATGCCTTTTATTCTTCCCATAGAGGAAAGTATACTTAGATTTCTTCTAAGAACATCAACCACCATAATAAAGAGGTAGGTGGAGAGAGGGTCTCCTTTTTTTAGACCCTTTTTCAGTTTGAAGAAGCCACCAGGGGTGCCATTAACAAGCACAAAAAAGCAATAGTTTGGGTACATTCTTGTATAATCTAGATAACCTTCTCATTAAAGCCCATTTTATCTAGAATTTTAAGCAGAAATGGAAAGTTAACTTTTTCATACACTTTATAGATATCTAGTTTAAAGGCCATACCTGGGACCTTTCTCCTATCCATAGAGTGGATGATCTCATGGGTGGCTTTGGATGCATCTAGGATCTATCTTCCCAGAACAAAACCTTTCTGAGTAGTCCTGATAATCTTATCTATAAGAGGCTTCATTCTTCCTACTAGAATCTTGGTAAGGATTTTGTAGAAGGTGTGACACAGGCTGAGGGGCCTGAAATCCAACATAGTGGTAGGATTGTCAAGTTTTGGTACAAGCACAATGTAGGTTTTATTATGCTGTTTGACGAGGTGCCCTATCCTAAATAAGTCTCTGGCAGCATGGGTAACATCAGTCCCCACAATGTCCCAATATTCCTAAAAAAATGCCAGAGGAAAGCCATCCGGCCCTGGGGCTTTGTAAGCTCCCATAGAGAAGACCACATTCTTGACCTCCTCATCAGAAACACGCTTCATGAGCTAGTCATTATCCCTATGAGTTAGAGCACTTTGGATGTGGTCCAGGAGTTGATTTTGGATGTTGTTTAGGAAAATAGTTCCCTCATTAGAGTACAACCCCTTAAAGTAGGTAGTCACAACCTGATTGATTTTGTCCTTCTCCTTGATTTCATTCCCTCCCTCACCCTTAATAGAAGTGATGGTATTTCTCCTTTTATGGTTGCTGGTAGACCTATGGAAGAAAATTGTGTTCCTGTCCCCTTCAGCAAGCCATTGAATTTTGGATCTTTGCTTCCAGTAGATTTCTTCTTTTTTCAGGGTTTCCTACCACTTGTGTCTTGTCAAGTCCTCCACTTGAATATGGGGTGGGTGGCTTCCAGAAGCCAATTGGGCCTAGAGGGACCCTAAGGTTTAAGCAAACAGTGCATGATAAAATTAAATGATTTAATTTTCGTGTAGATCTCTATGTTAAGGAGTTAATTGATAACATTGTTGTATGTGTTTTGTCCTAATAATTTTTGGGCATTACACCTAGCATAAAAAATCTTGTTAGTGTAATCATTTATTTCACTACATAGATCTTATGATAGAACACAAATTTTTTTCCATAATAATATATGCCTTCTATGGATCACCTATCATTACCTCACTTTCTAGCTAGTAAAATCCATATCACAAACATGAATCAACCAACATAACTGGACGTAATGGCCATTAGAATTGGTGTTTTTCTATGGACCCCAAGCATATAATAACTTGTTATGTTTTGGGCCATGAAATATTTTTTCATCATCAATTTGGCATATTCTCATTTTTATTTTTGAAATACGTTTTTTCTCTTACAATAGAATTTTCTAGGAAAATGTGCCTCATCATTGTATTTACACATGATTACTATTTATAATAAGCTTCCATTTGATAAAAAGTTTTCCCTAAACTTTCCTAAAATCTTAAGATGGGCTAGATAAACATGTTGGTAAATTTGCATTGCAATGTCATCTCCAAATTTAAATTTATCAAAGTTTTCATTTTTGAAGCAGAAAAATAAAGTTAATGAGTTAACTTTTGAAGAATTTATAGGCTCTCAAATATCTTAAGAATATCCAAAATTGGCATAGTAGGTTACAATATGATATATCACATTGCGAGCTTTTTAGCACTTAAAATAGTTTGACAATCAGACACTTAGTTAAAAAGTTATGGTCTCTAGATGGTGGGTCTTGTAAAATAGGAAATGTAAACACATGTTAAACAAGTAAATAAGTTGTAAAAGGGAGTTACATGTTTTTGTGTGCATTTTGTTACATCATAGGAAATCTTTGAACGGAAAAAAGATAGGTACCTCCTTATAAATGGTTTTATCCTATAGTTTTGTAATACCATTTGATAGTTTCATGTATTGTATCTCCTATATATTGGGTGTGTGATATGGATGGTGTGAGTAAGAGTCTTATAGCTATTTAGTTACTTCTAGGTTTCTATTTGGTGATATTCATGTTAGAAACTTACTCTACAACTATATTTTAATCTATTATTGATTTTTTAAAATTTTAATGGGAAGCTTTTGGAGTGGGTTTTTTTATTCCAAAAGGAATTCTCCCATAAAAATTACAATATCATGGTTGTTGCTATAACTGATGGTAAGGATTAGATATTTTTAACTAATGGTGATGATGATGGAGAACGACCAAGATCAAAGGAACACATGATAGTAGAAATGTTAGATTAGTTATTGTCTTGTCATTGATGTCAAGAAATAGATTTACAGTTTATATTATGTTGTCATATCATTCGGTATATGATATTAGTTGAATGAGTTAAGAAGAAGAAGAAATGAGATGTTGAGAAGTTGAAGAAGTTAGATGGGAAATTGATACATATCATACAATGACTATATTATGTTGATATAATTTTTTTCTACCTAACATATGATTATGTCAAGTCGGTAAAGCATGGTAATGAAGATTTGTCAAGTTGGTAAGCAAAATAGTTTTTGGCTATCGAACAGGAAAATTCACTCGGTAAAGGTAAAAGGTAAAAGGAAGTATTTTTCGGTAAAGGAACCGAAGGCACCAAAAATAAAAGAAAGGTTTAGGCATTGAGAAAAGTTAACCTAAATTCAGAAAACTATCTACCGAGATAAGAACATATATTAAATACAAGGATTGGACAACATTTAATGATTATCTATGATGAGATGGATGGTTATGATGATAATGAAAATTAGTTACAAAGATCTACAAAAAAGAAAATTCATGATGATGATCTATGAATTAGATCTAAATGGTTAAAGAAGAAGGAACAAGTTTCAAGAAAGTTCAAGTTCCTAGGTGAAAAGAAAATGTGTTACAAAGATCCAGATTCAAGGTATAATGAATTGGATGGATGAGATTGATCATAGGAAAATGTAATAGATGAGATTAAGAAGAAAAAGTTATCTATATAAAGGATGGATTTGTATGAATAAATGGTTGGAAAATTGAAGAGTGGAAGAGTCACCAAATGATGCAGTAAAGAAGGAAAATGGAGATTCTGAGTGGGAAAATAAGATCTGATGCAATGTTGATACCAGTGGCAAGTGAAGAATTGAAGTGAAGATAGAAGAGAACACAAAGGATATGGTTATGAAAAGATAGTTGCAAATTTACAAGTAAATATATTTACTATTGCTTACGAGCATTTGTAACAAATAAATCTCTTAACATAGTGGACTTAACAGTCTTATTATAAAATCATTGCAAAAGGTAACATTCTAAAGAGCATTTGAAGCCCTCTAACCAGGCCACTCCTAATAGGGTGAAGATCTTAATAGATCTGAGGTAGATCGATCCCTTGACTAGGTCACACCTAGTAGTGTGTATTGTAATCTTTAACATGACTGGCTCTTAACCGGGCATACTTCAAAAGAGTATTTTCTCAGTGGATGATAATTCCAATAGTGGTTTTTCCCAAAGCTAGGTTTACACATTAAATACTAGTGTTACATGTGATGCATAAATTGTATGAATGATTTAAGTAATGATTGTTAAATTTTATTTACTATTGTTAGTAAATAGTAAAGTGTGTTTAACTGAGTTGTCACCAAGTTAATCAGAGAAAATAGTTTTAGGTATTTAGAATCAGTGATTATTGGTTCACACTTCCTCTCCGTAATCCACCAATTGGTATCAGAGATAAGTTCTTAGAAGAGATAAGTTTTGTAAAGGATAAAATATGGATGGGGTTCAAGAACAATGGTTTGCACATAAAAGAGACCCCAAAACCAATATTTTACAATTACATTTGAATTTTATTGATATGGAAAGTAAATGTAAATGACTAATGTTGAAATGAAGAGATAAATGTACTTACCTCCGAAAAAGAACCTCCTAGAAACCCTGTCAAACAGTCTCAGAAACTGTTGATTTCTCCATTCTTAAACTGAAACTGCAAGATCTACAAAACCCATAAATCTTTTCCAATTCTAAGGGAGCTTGTCTTTGACCCTCATAAAAGGTCAAAGGCTACATTTTTATTCTGAAGGTCAATTTTGACTTTGTTCGTAGATCCTGGAAGTTCACCAAAAAGGGTATTTGAATCCGATCTCAGATCCGAAGTTCCACACCTGCACCTGCAAGAAAAAGAGGGTTTTTGATGTTTGTTTGGGGGTTTGCCTTGGTCAAACCCTGGTTTGGAATCAACCTTAATATTGAAATTGAAATGGAGAATTCTAGCAAGTAGTAGAAATGAATCTAACAATGAAGCTATGACATTCAATAGATATGCAATTGTATTTGAAATGTAATCAAGTATGTTGATATGAAAGCTTGAACATAACATCAAACCTCCATGATTGTATGCTTGGAATCCACTTTGAGGGAAGGATGAATAGATCTTGAAGATGAACAAAGGATCTTTGAAGGAAGATCACACCATCATGATGGCTAGATCTAGGGTTTGAATGATGAATCTTGAATGCTTGAACCAAATCCCTTCAATGGCTTGAATGCTTGAATCCTTGATCTTCAATGGAGAACTTGGATGGAGAAGAGGACTTGAAAAATGGTTTCTTGATCACCTTGAGAGCTTGAGAGAGCTTGAGCATGAAAACTTGATTGAGAGATTGATGTGGAAATGAGAGAGGAAGGCCTCATTTTAGAGTGAACTAGGGCACAATCCTCTAGAGGGGCCACCTTGGAGAATTAAATCCCAATTAGGTCCTAACCTTTAGAAAATATACCTAGATTAAATGCAATTAGAAGATTTACCATTCTGAAACCCGAAATGGTCGACCTGGAGGTGGGAAAACAAATATCTCGAAAGCTCGATACCTAGAAATCAAGGATTTTGAAGATTTGAAGGAAGGGGGACAAATCAAGGTTGGGACTGACCTAGTCAGGTTCAAGCTCAATCCTAACCTAGTTAGGTTCGACCTTGAATTTGACCCTAGTCCCAGATCCAGTCAGAATCAGGACAGAAGGTCTCGGGGATGCCCAAAGACCTAGAAGTGATACCAGAATAGGACAGAATGCCAAGGATAACCATAAAATCCTATGATGACTATGATGAAGGCTAGGAGGACCTATTTCTAAGTCCTACCTAGAAAATAGAGCCATACAAGAGATAAATTCAGGAGAATCCTTAAGATCCTAACCCTAATTTCACTTAGAATGAAGCAGAAAAGAAGTGGAAAGCAGGGAGAAAGCCAGATCAAAGAAAAGATCAATTCAAGGCATCCAATATGACCCCAAACCACTTACTCGAAGGGATAAACACTCTTAACATGGAAGTGCTTCCATTTTAAGATGATACAAGTTTAAAAGACATGGTAAAGAAGGATGAGATTGTATCTATCTGTGATTAGAGAATTTTTACTAAATATTTTGGATAATGACTACACTCCACCACCTCCTAGACCTATGACAATTGATCAGATGAAAGAAAAGTAGGAACACAACTCAGTTATGATAGAGATTGCTTCTTCCCTCACTGATGCTAAATTCAATGACATTTTGAGGATTGTGCTAATTCAAGAGATATGTTGGATAGGCTTACACTTATATATGGTGGAGTTCATCATTTTCAAAAAGCTAAGGTTGATAGTCTCAGAGGAAAGTAAGATGAAATGAGAATGAAAGATGAAGAGAACATTACTCAATATAGTAGCACAATCAATGAAGTTGTTAGTGCCATCAGAGGTGCTAGTGGATCATTGACTAATGAAGAAATGGTAAGTACAATTTTGACGACTCTCTCTTCTAAGTATGTTATTAGAGTATCTACTATTTAGGAATTAAGATGTATGTTGAACAATGTTGTTACTCTCAAAGCTGCAATCGGTAAGCTGAATACATTTGAACTAAGTAATTATGATAATAGTCTACCGACCATTGGAACTGCCTTCAAATCATTTGTGAGTATTGGAGCTTCAAGAAGAGAAAAAGAGAATCATAGTAAGTCATATGGAAATCAGTATGATAGTAGCCTAACTGAAGATAACTAACAAGAAGAGTTGGAAGCACTGCTAGCTAAAAGAATATTGAGAGGTAAAGGAACACAACTCAGTTATGATAGAGATGAGAGAAAAGTAGGAACACAACTCAGTTATGATAGAGATTGCTTCTTCCCTCACCGATGCTAAATTCAATGATGTTTTAAGGATTGTACTAATTCAAGAGATATGTTGGATAGGCTTACACTTATATATGGTGGAGCTCATCATTTTCAAAAATCTAAGGTTGATAGTCTCAGAGGAAAGTAAGATGATATGAGAATGAAATATGAAGAGAAAATTAATCAATATAGTAGCACAATAAATGAAGTTGTTAGTGCCATCAGAGGAGCTAGTGGATCATTGACTAATGAAGAAATGATAAGTAAAAATTTGAGGACTCTCTCTTCTAAGTATGTTATTAGAGTATCTACTATTTAGGAATTAAGATGTATGCCGAACAATATTGTTACTCTCAAAGCCGTAATTGGTAAGCTGAATACATTTGAACTAAGTAATTATGATAATAGTCTACCGACCATTGGAACTTCCTTCAAATCATTTGTGAGTATTGGAGCTTAAAGAAGAGAAAAAGAGAATCATAGCAATTCATATGGAAATCAGTATGATAGTAGCCTAACCGATGAGAAATAACAAGAAGATTTGGAAGCACTGTTGGCTAAAAGAATATTGAGAGGTAAAGGAAAATAAAAAGGAAAATTACCCTTGAAATGTTTTAATTGTAATAAGATTGGTCATATTGCATCTAGATGTCTTGACAATAACATGAATGATAAGATTGAAAAAAGAGACAAGCAACATAGAAGATTTAGAGATTACAAGGATAAAGGTATGAAGTCTTTCTACCTAGCTAAAGATGATGTAACTAATGATGAATCTGGTGATACAGAAGACAGATATGAAGTTGTCTATGTTATTGTTAAGGAAGACTCGAATGAAGAAAAATAGGAAGATGAAAAATCACTTGTTTCTCATGTAAGTAAATTTGACCCATGGATTATTAATAGTGGATGTTCACATCATATGACTGGTGATATTGACAAGTTTGAGATCCTATAAGAGTATGATGGAGGATTTGTTAGATTTGGAAATGATGCTCCATATCCTGTGAAAGGTAAAGGATCCATTGTATTGAATGAGAAGATGAAATGTAATGATGCATATTGGGTTAAAAGACTAAACTATAATATGTTGAGTGTTGCACAACTGAACAATACTAGCCACCAAATAGACTTTCAAAATAGAATTGTGAAGATATATGGTACTGATGGAGATCTGATTGGAATAGGTGGACAATCTACAGGTAATTTATTTTATCTTGATACTACTGCAAAGAGTTTCTTGTTTGTCAAAATTGAAGATGTATGGCTATGGCACAAAGACTCTTTCATGTAAATTTTGATAGCATGATTAAAGTAAGAAAAAAGAATAGAGTCATAGGTCTACCGAAATTATGCAAACCTGATAAAGTAATGTGCAAAGAATGTGAGAATGGTAAGATAATTAAGTCAAGTTTACAAGTAAATATTACTCTACCAATGGTATTTTTGAATTATTTCACACTGGCCCTTTTATTCCTATGAGAATTCAAAGCTATTATAGATATCGATATTTCATTTTGTTTGTTGATGAATATTCAAGAATGATGTCTGTTATGTTTCTAAAAGATAAGTCTGATGCATTCTAAATGTTCAAGTGGTATAAAGCTAGAGTTCAAAAGGAAGTAGATAAACAACTGAAATATTTAAGATCTGATAGGGAGGTGAATTTATCTTTGATGAATTTACTATCTTCTATAATGAAAATGGAACAAAAAGACAAGTATCTAAACCAAGGAATCCACAACAAAATGGTATACCTGAGAGAAGGAATAGATCTATAGTTCACTGTGCTAGAACTTTATTGATTGACAAAAAGGTTACACAAACATTTTGGAGAGAATCCATCAGTATTATTGTCTACACACTCAACCGAGTACAATTGAAGAAAGAAACCAACAAGACACTCTATGAACTCTAGTATGGGCGTACACGGAATGTAAGTTACTTTAAATTTTTTAGAAGTAGGTGTTATATAATAAAAGATGTTGGAAATGGTAAGTTTGACTCAAAAGGAGATGAAGGTACATTCCTAGGTTATTCATCAAAGAGAAAAGCATATAAATGTTTGATCAAGGCTACTAACAAAATTATTGAAAGTGCAAATGTAAGGAATGATCAATTTGTAGAAAGGAATGAATAAGATAAAGAAAATGAAACCTAAGGATTACAAAAGATTTATTTATGTACACGAAGGTAATTCACTTGATAAAAATGAGATACAACAAGAAGGAATTGATGAGCAAGATGAGCTACCACTGAGAGATGAAAACACTAATGAATAGTCTACCGAGCCTATATTTGAAAAATATGTGAGAAGACACCACTCACCGAGAAGAATTATTGGAGACAAGAACATAGGATTCATACACAACAAGTAAGTTCAAGGATAACACATGTTTGATTTTTGAATTTGAGATAAGATTAGCGAAGGATGCACTAGGAAATGAAGACTGGATGAATCCTATGAAAGAGAAAATTGATTAGATTGAAAAGAATAACACTTATTCACTAGTACCAAGACCAAAGGATAAAAAAGTGATAGGAAAAAAGGGATTTTCAGAAATAAACTCAATGAGAAAGGAGATGTGATCATGAATAAAGAAAGATTAGTCTGGAAAGGGTATGCACAAGAAGAAGGTATTGACTATGGTGAGACATTTTTCCCCGTTGCTAGATTAGAAGGTGTAAGGATATTAATTTCATATACTACCTATAAAGGATTTAAAGTTTATCAGATGGATGTAAAAGCTACATTTTTTAATGGAATTCTTGAAGAAGGGGTATACATTGAACAACCAGAAGGATTTTTTTATAATTCTAACAAGAATATGGTCTAAAAACTATGCAATGAACTCTATGGATTGAAGCAAGCACCCTGAGAATGGTATAAAAGGTTTCATTCTTATTTAGTTAAGATTGGATTTTAAAGGACAAGTGATAACAACAATTTATATCTGAAATGTGATAGTAATGATAATATTTTGATTGCATAGATATTTGTTGAGGGCATTATATTTGGAGGAAATGAGATAATGTCTAAATCATTTTCTGAAGAGATAAGAAAGGAATTTGAGATGTCTATGATTGGAGAGATAAAATTCTTTATTAGACTTCAAATTCAACAAGTAAAAGATGGGATCTACATAACACAATCAAAGTATATCAAGGAGATCCTAAAGATATTCGATATGGAAGAATCAAAACTGGTTGGAACACCGATGGGTACTGGTTGTGAATTGTCAAAGGAAAATGACACAAAGGAAGTGAATGAGACACTTTACTGATCCATGATTGGCAAAATATAGTATGTTGTACATAGTAGGCCTGATATTTCACATTCAGTAGTTTTTGTGGAAAGGTTTTCTGCAAACCCAAAAGAGACACACATGTCTGTAGTTAGAAGGATATTTAGATATCTAAAAGGGACTGAAGATTTTGGTCAGTTATATACAAAACAAGGAGATTTTGATCTCAAGGTATATACTGATGCTGGCTGGGCTAGAAATATTGATGACAAATAGAACAAGTGGCAGAGCTTTCTTTTTAGGAGAAAGATTAGTGACATGGTTAAGAAAGAAACAAAGCTATATTTTACAATTTACTATTGAAGCTGAGTATGTTGATGGAGCTATGAATTTTTCTAACATTGTGCGGATTAAATAATTACTTGAAGGTATGCATGACATAAATACTGATCCAATTACAATTTATTGTGATATTACCAGTTCTATAAATATATCAAAGAATGCAGTGATGCACTCAAAGAAAAAATATATATCTATTAAGTATCAGTACTTGAGAGAGAAAGTACAAGATAAACACATGACATTGGAGTATGTGAATTCTAAAGAATAGATAGATGATATATTTACAAAACCACTATCGATGGATGCTTTTGAGTATCTTTGATGTAAGTTAGGGGTTCTTCCCCTATCCAATGTTCACTAAGGCATGATGCATGCTGCATCAATTCGAGTATTTAATAGAACATCTATCTTGTGCATTGATACTAGTGTTCAGTCTTTAGGTGAAGATTGAAGTTGTGAAAAGAAGTTTAGGACTACAATGAGATATCAATACATTTGAGGTATGATTTGAGTTTGTATATGTTTCTTTGGGATTTCTTTTAAAGAGGGAGAGATTCAATCGATTAGTATAGGACAATATCAATGATGATTGTAGAGGGAGATGATCATGAAGAAAAGAAAAAGGTCATGTCAAAGAGGAAAAAAAAGAGAAGTTACAACTCAGAGGGAGTACATGAATGTTAGTTAAGTGTACCATCATCAATTGAACATCACATATTGTTAGTGTTTCCATGATTTCCAAAGATGGAGATTGTTACTATAACTAATGGTAATGATTGGAGATTATTTAACTAATGGTAATGATGATGAAGACCAACCAAGATCAGAGGAACACATGATAGTAGAAAGGTTAGATAAGTTATTTTCTTGTCATTGATGTCAAACAATTGATTTTTGGTTTATATTATGTTGCCATATGATTCTGTACATGATATAAGTTGAATGAGTTAAGAAGAAGAAGAAATGAGATGTTGTGAAGTTGGAGAACTTAAATGGGAAACTGATATAGATCAGACAATGATTAGATTATGTTGATATAATTGTTTTCTATCTATCATATGATTATGATAAGTACATATGTTAATGTTAAGTTAGTAAAGCACAATAATGAATATTTGTCAAGTCGATAAGAAAAAAAGCTTTTGGATACCGAACAGGAAAAGTCACTTGGTAAAGGTAAAATGTAAAAGGAAGTATGTTTCAGTAAAGGCAAAGGAACCAAAGGCACCAAATAGAAAAGAAAGGTTTGGGCACTAATAAAATTTAACCAAAATTTAGAGTTATCTACCAAGCTAAGATCACATATTAAATATAATGATTAGAATGGAATTTAATGATTAACTATGATGAGGTGGATGGTTATGATGACAAGGAAAGTTAGTTAGAGAGATCTATGGATAAGAAAATTCATGGTGATGATCTATGACTTAGATCTAAATAGTTAAAGAAGAAGGAACAAGTTTAAAGAAAGTTCAAGTTCCTAGGTGAAAAGAAAATGTGTTACTGAGATCCAGATTCAAGGTATAATGAATTGGATGTCTGAGATTGATGAAATGAAAATATAATCTGTAGGAGATTAAGCAGAAAAAATTATCTATATAAAGGATGGATTTGTACGAGTAAATGGCTGGCAAATTGAAGAGTTGGAGAGTCAGCGACTGATGTCGTGAAGAAGGAACAAAGAGATTCTGAGTGGGAAAGAAGGATCTGATGAAGTGTTGATGCCAGTGGAAAGTGAAGAATTGAAGTGAAGATAGAAGAGTGCAAAAAGGATATGGTTATGCAAAGATAGTTGGAAATTTATAGGTCAATATATTTATTGTTTCTTACTAGCATTTGTAACAAAAAAATATCTTAATAGAGTGGACTTAAAAGTCTTATTGTAAAATCCTTGCAAAAGGTAACATTCTAAAGAGTGCTTAAAGCCCTCTAACTAGCTCACTCCTAACAAGGTGAAGATCCTAATAGATATGAGGTAAATCCCTTGACTAGGTCACACCTTATAGGATTGCCTCTTAACCAGACATACTTCAAAAGAGTATTTTCTCAGTGGGCGATAATTACCACAATGGTTTTTTTGAAAGATGGCTTTTCACATTAAATATTGATGTTACATGTGATGCATGCGTTGTGTGAATGATTTATTGATTGTTAATGTTTATTTACTATTGTCAGTAAATAGTAAAGTGTGTTTAACCGATCTATCACCAAGTCAATCAGAGAAAATATTTTTAGGTATTTGGAATAAAGGATTACTGATTCACCCCTCCTCTCTCCATAATCAAACAATGGTAAGCATTTTATTTATGTTATTTAGATATTAAGTTTTGTAACTATTATACATATTAGGTATTTTTTTTACAACCCTCCTTTTACATTAGTGTAAGAGCTTGATTACCTTGGTTTTAGTTGTGGGTTGTTAGGTTTTTTAAACTAATCCACTTTTGAGTGGGAGATTGTCTAGAAGATAGTTTGTGAACTTGTTGTAGGAATTTTCAAATGGAAATTTTGGTAGGGATAATAGAGATAGAGAATTTTTTGGAAATAATTTTGAAATGTGGAAGCTAAATATTGACCATATGTTAATAGATCGAGATCTATGGGATGTGGTTGATGAGAATGTCATAAAATATGTATAGATCTAGATAAGGCTACTAAATATAATATTATGGATAGTAAAGTGAAGGGCTTAATTAGATTATTACTAGTAGATTCTATTTGGCTTAATGATAATTAAAAAACCTTTTAAATGAAGCTATGAAAGAATATTAGTAAGATTTATCAAGCCAAACCATTAGTAAATTATATTTTATTGAGGAAACTATATTCCTTGAGAAGTGTGAGGCCCACCTTAGTCCCACATAGTGATCCCGATTTATAGACCTTGCTTTTCATTTTGATTATGTTATTGAGATACTTGGACTCATTCGATTTACTGTTATGTTATGATGGACATGTTAAACTTTACATTTTGTTGACTCTATATGTGGATCCATGATGAGTGGAATTGGATTTGATCATGTTAGATTATATCATGTTATGAGAACCTGACGACTAGATTATGGTTGATCTTGATTTCATTTATGCTATTGAATCATGAATTGAATTATGCAAACTGAATTTACTTGATGTGATTATTGAATCCTATATGATTACGTGTAGACAATTGAATTATGACATTTCATTCTATGTGATTGAATGTTCAATTGAATTGTGTTAGATCATTACTTTTTGTATGATTCCTTGTATGCAATTGAGTTAAGATTAATGTGTGGATATTACATCTTCTATGTTTATATATGATGGTTTTCTTCCTTAAATTACTGATGCTGTATTTAGGTTTTGCAGGTGGAAGGACCATGGAAATATTTGGGGAAACCACATTGAATGCTTGTGCTATCAGTAAAGCCAAGGCCCCATCTATTGAAGAGACCAGGGCCTTGTTGTGAAGTGTTTTATTTTGTAACCATAATGTGAATGTATGTGTAAGATTGTTAAGTGTTGTAATATGTTGGACATACCTTAATTGTGATGTTAATTATGTGAGTGTCACTTGACACTAGAGTTATTTGTTAACTAAGGTATGTCATGTGATTGGAGTGCGAGAGCAAGTCCTAGAAGCTTCCTCGAGGGGGTATTCTAAGTGCATCCTCTTGTCTTAGGACCCCTAAGTGAAGTCATGCCTTACATTTTCGTGCATAAACTGAACCGTGGTTTTTGGAGGGTTAAATGGGACCCTAAGGGGTAGTTTCATACATTTTTAGGTAGCCCATTCCTTGTACCCATAGGTTAGGGGTAATTTTAGCATGGGAGAAGCCATATTTTGACCTTTTGTCCCCTCCAATAGTGCCCATTTAATCTTGAACGAATTTGCAACTTGCGTCATGGACCCAGAAGTACTTCCTAGGACCATCTTAATAAGGGTTGTGGAGAGTTGGTTTGGGGTCCCTTTTTAGTAGAACTTTTAGAGGGGTTTGGGGTTGTTCACCCACTCTCTACCTTTGGAGACCACTAAACTTGGAGAAGGAGAAAGCTAGGGATAGAAGAAGAAGAAGGCTCAAAACTTCATCATTTTGCATTGGATCATAGGTTGGAGGATCTTGCTCTTTATCTCTCTCATTTTGTTGTAGATGAATCTTGTAGTTGTAATTTTTGTTAAGTGTTTTAGCTCCCCATGGTTGGTCATGGCGAGAGCATAAAATGACATTTGTATTTTCTTTTGTGATGGTGTTTTGGGTTGTTTACTCTTGGCTCGTTCACCCTTGGGAGGGAAGAACAACCAAGAGGGGGTGTGGGAATGGAGGAAACTCCATGTGCAGAGTCTCCTCCATGTGTAGGGAAGGATAAGCTTGGGTGTATTGTCCCCAAGTAGCCTTTGCATTTGAAGCCCAAGGGGCATTTTTGGGAGCATAAGGAGGGATTTGGCCTTGTGTGCCATTGATATGAGATATGTTGTTATGGAGGTCCATGTGTGGCCCTTGACATCGTTTATTATGGTCCATGTGTGGCCTTATTATGGCATTGGCTTCTCCATGAGTTTGCCCACTCTCACCCCATTAAAGGATCGGATTCGATCCTATGTTTTATCCTTGAGGGATTTCGGGATCTCTTTGTTTGATTTCATGTGAGTGCTTGAGTTTGTGTATGTATCCTATTCTTTGTGGTTTCCCCAAGCTCGGGGGTGGCCTCATGAGAGGCCTAGGATGGGAGGTGAGCTCCCATGGTCATTCCCTTGCCTTGTATATATTTACAGATTTGTGGAAGCTCAAAGAGGAGCTATCATGGAGGTTTTCATCTTTTGGGTGGTTTTGAGAAGACAACCCGTTCATTCCTTTGTGAAATCTCTCTTTGTATTTAGACTTCTATTGTTGTAAAAGAGATTGTAATGTTTTTTTTACTTGGAGGTATTGTGAAGATGAAATAGATGAGAGACTGTTATTTATTTGATCTCCCATTGTGTGGCATTAGCAATTTGCAATGCTTATTGTAACTATGAAGATGTAATCTTATTTGATGTTTATGTAAATGTATTGGAGTAAAAGATGTGGAATACTTGAAATGCATTCTCCTTTCTATTTGAAGTTGCAATGAAAATGATGTAATGTATGATCAATTTTACCTTACTCCTTTGAAAGAAGAGAAAGATAATATATGATGTGTTCTTGGTTATTTCAAAGAGAAGATAGTAACCAATTCAATGTAGATATCTTATGGAGTTTATTGTAAGCATTTGATTAAAGAATTGCAAACAAAAAAAAAAGAAATTATTACCTCTCTTTACCTCTTCAGATTTGAAGTTGATAACTTGTTATTTCATATTGTTGTAGAAACGATAGAATGTAGTTATGTAATTTGAGCAAATTCCTATCACTATATTTCATTCAATAGAGAACTAAATATATCAATTTGATAGATTAGTAGTCTCTTATATGATGTATTTATTGTTCATATTCATTGAAAATAATCTCTATTTGATCATTATCACACTTCTAGTCCTTTAAATTGTAATAAAATAACTATGAATAGATGATCATACTAGTTTACTATGTTGAAATATCAAACGATTAACATTCAAACTATATTCAACATTGTATGATACACTATCAAATCTAAATTCATACACTCCTCAATACCTTAAAGAAATTATCAAATTTACAAAGTTTCACTACACATAACTAGCAAGAAATTGTAAAAATAGTGTTATAGCAACATAGCACTCTCCAGATTTTAAGAAAGCAAAATGCTCTCTAGATTTTGTATAGGATAAAAATCTCATACAAAATCCATACCACAGTCAATTTAAAATATTATAAATTTCCACTATTTCTTTCCTTAGCAATAAAATATTTATTAAATTCTACTCCCTCATAACTTCACCAAAAAAAGGCGCAGCATGTTATAGCCTTACCTTGCAATAAATATTTTGGTCTGCATTGTAATAAAGCCCTGACTAGCTTATGTCATTGGGCAGCATGGGATAAAGGCTAGCATGGTTTGATTTGAGGTGGGTCCACAACCCATGCCCTCTTCATTAGGCGCCAGCCCTTGTTGACCTCCTTTTTCCCAAGTTTGACTCCTTATTTTCCTTTATCATGCGCTACTTTTTGGTTGTAATGTTTCCTTTGGCTTTGAACAAAGCTTGGAGTTAGGTGGGCCATCTAATCTAGTGTTTTTTTTTTTGAATGCTATCCCATCTCCTCCCTTAAATGGCGCACCCATGGGCTGACTTGGCATTAGATTTATTTCCAAACAAATATGTTATAACTATCTTTGGTTAGAATTTGTTTTAGTGGGCCCTCCATTTTGGGCGCTATTTTGTTTGGGGAATAAATTTATTTCCCCTTGTCCTTAGCTTAGCATTTGGTATGGTGCGCCCCATCCCATGCTTTTATTACTGCACTTTCCTTCTCCCTAAAATGGCGCACCTTTAGTCATGAGGGAGAGGGTTGTTTCCCTTTGGGCACGTGGTTTAAGATAGGAGTTAAAAAGGAGATAGGGATTAGGATAGGTAGTGTATAGGATATTTGATAGTTTAGCTTGTTAATTAGTTTTGTTATTTTGAATTAATGTCTTGTTAATATCAACGGTTAGTTAGTATTATTCACTTTGTTTTATTTAATTATATATTTTGTTATTTTTTTTTAATTGTTCAATATTATTAATTAAATAGTATGTATATATTATAAATTAATATATTATAATTTATTAATTAATTAATATATTATAATTATTGATTAATTATATATATAATATTTAACTATAATCATTTATTAAATATCATTAATTAATATTTTATAATTTATTAATTAGTTAATAAATATATTAATTAATTAATAATTTATAATTATTAATTAAATTAATTCATGTTTATCTAACCTTGGTTAATGGTTTATTTGATTAATTATCGACTATCTTATTATAATAAACTTTTTGACGTTTAATTTATATATATAGAAAATATTTAATCTATATATATAAGAACATTATTTAATAAATACTCTAGGAGTATTCTTTACTCCTTGATAATCTATATGATTAATAGATTAACGTTCAACAAATTGATCGTTAAGATGATTTAACGAAATCTTTTTATATTGAATTTCAACTAGCATCCTATGAAAAAAATAAATTTGTTGGTTGTGTTTTGTCCCGAAAATTTGGGCATTACAAGAAGGAAGGAGGGTGAAAAAATATAAACCACCTAGAAAAAATCAATATATTGATGGATTAATTAATATTAGTTGGGATAAAGATGGATGAGGAGGAGAAATGTCAGATCTTTATTTTCTCCATGTCTAATTCATGGGATGTTGTTATAGCGATCACTGGTGATTCTATTATTTCAAGGATTGAAGATGTGGTGGAATATTTTATTTCTCAAAAGATCAGGAAAGTCTCTTTCAGTGCTAAGGAAAACTTAGTTTTTCATGGAAGACCTAAGGAACAAGGAAAGAATAATTAAAAACATAATAAATCTAAATCAAATGGGAGATCCAAATCACTTAGAAAGTCCAAAGTAATTTTCTAGAATTTTGGTAAGCTTGGACACATTTGTAATGATTACAAAGAAGAAGGAAGATGTTGATGCATTCATTGTCGATTTATCTACTCATGCATGTGATGGTGTATGTTTAATAGAATTAGGTGCATCTTTTCATATGACCTCTAATAAAGATTTTTTTCTAAATACAAATCATTTAATGGAGGTAAAGTGTACTTGGATGATAATTTAAGAATTTAAATATTGTTGTTCGAGGTAAAGTTATAATTAAGTTTCCCGATGGTAGAATAAGAAGTATTAATGGTGTGTTGTATCTCCCTTATATAAAATATTTTTTTTCAATCTATGAGAAAATTGATATATTTAAGTATGATGGTAGGATTTCTAATGCAAGATGCAAAATGGTGAGAGGTACCATGTTGATTTACATAGATGTCAAAATTGGTGCATTGTATATGTTGGATCTTCTACATTGCTAAGTGTAATATTACTTCTACGAAGACCAAATCTATGGATACTTGATTGGAAAAGGTGATAGTTTCACCTTTATTATATGGTCTTGGAGTTCAGGTACCCAAGGGTGATTTTTGTTTTCAATAAAAGTTACCTAAAGATAAGACTATTTTATGGCACTAAATACTTGACCACATTATAGAGAAAGATCCAAGGACATTGAAAAATAAAACCTTATTGAAGGTTTGAATGATTATAATCTTGATTTTGATTTTTGTGAGAAATGCATTTAAGAAACAAATGCATGTTTAGTTTCACTTAAGCTCTCATAAATCTTGTGGGTGTTCAATAATTATTCTTTCCATTGAAAATTTTGCATATTTTGTTTCATTTATTGCTGACCATAGTAGAAGGACATAAATATATTTTATAAAGAGTAAATTTGATATTTTTAGCTAATTTAAAGAATTTAAAGAACTAGTTTAATTGTAGAGTTGAAGGAAAATATAATGTTTGAGGACTAATAATGGTGGTGAATTTTTCTCTAATAATTTTGATGGATTCTATAAAGATTATGGCTTTCACAGATAGAAGAAATTTTTCTATTATCCATAGCATAATAGAGTTACAAAATTTTTGAATATGACATTAATGGAGAAATCTAGGAGTATGTTGATTGGTGTTGGCATAGAATAAAGGTTTGGGCTAAATCTATTGCCACTTCTTTCTACAAGATTAATAGGTTTCCTAAACTAAATCTCGCTAATAAAACATTGATGGATGCATGGTTGAGTCATAAGCCTTCTTAAAGATATCTTAAATGTTTTTTCTATGAGGAATATTCATATGTTCTAAAGAAGAAGAAAAAAAAATTGGATATCAAGAATGTTAAATGTATCATTATCACATACATTTATGGTGTGAAAGGATACAAAATTTGGGAAATTTTTGAACAAAAGGTGATATATAGTAGAAGTGTTATTTTTGGAGAAACTAACCCTCCCTCCATTACATCGCAGCCAACAAAAACTAAAAAGGAAGATGTGATTCAACTACCTTCTATGCCTACTTGAAAGTTGAATCAAGGTCAATTAGATCAACAAGAAGTTGAGGAGACCTCAACTATCTCTACATGTTTTGAAGAGGATGAAGAACCTCCTAATTATATTTCTGTAAGGTCTGAATTGAATAGACACTCAACTTAAAGTTATTCTCCTAATGATTGGAGATACATTTTTTATTTAAATATTAGTCTGGATATTCCTATACCTATAGAAGAGGAAATAGGTATGACTATTGTATAATACTGGAGAATTACTATGAATGAAGAAATTGTAACTTTGAAAAATAATGATCCATGGGACCTTATCCTATTTCCTTAAGTATGAAATTTTTTCACTTCCTCGTCAATTTTAATTTTAATCCATCCCTTCGAATGTTCTTTCCAAACTACACCCCTTTTAGTTTTATTTTTCTTAGGCAAAGACATTGCAATATCCCACTGAATATTATTGTAATTAAGTTAATAGTAAGTATATTATGAATAGGTTTATGATTTTCCCCTCTACTGATATATACATCTTATATAACGAGGTAATTAAGAATGGGAGAACCACCATTACTAGGGAGAACATGTCTAATATGCTTCCTATGCTATCTATTGTGACCAAGATTCTGAAGTCAGTTGAATGTAACCCTAAAGAGGACACAATTAAGGAGAATTTAGGAGACTCAAAATTTCATAAAAGTAACTCTAAAAAAAATGATAAGACTAGAGACTCTCCATTTATCTTAATCCTTGAAGACTCACCCTGCCACTTACAACATACTAGGACAAGTTTCAATAAGTATTGAAAGGATTAAAATATTATAGATAAGAAGATAAGAATAAAAATGTTATTTTTAGAAGAAATTCCCTATAATAGAAAGATATGTAACACATATCAAAGACCTTAAAGATAGGGTTTAAAGCATAGAAACCCCACAAAACTATCTAGGATGAAAAGGAAATAGGGAATTGATTAAGTGGATGGAGGGTGGAAAGAAAACCTGATATAAGGTAATAAAGGTTTGATGTAGATATGCATCATAGATGTGGTGACAATTGTAAATAAGATCAAGAAAAAGAATAATTTAGGAAAGGCCCTCTAAAGACTAAGCAAGGAAGGACTAAGGAAAAGAACAACTATGAGCTTCTTCATTTGTAGGAGGAGCTCAAAGATATGGTTAGTTGATTGGGATATATTTGTTGATGGCTCTATTGTATCTTTTCCACTTTTTCATTTCTAATTTTTTTCCTATTTGGTTCTCCAAAGTTATATGTTTCTTACTTACATGTCAATGTGAACTCATTTTAAGCTCTTCATGGGTTGGTGAGCTTTTTCTCTAAGCCCTCATTTTTATGTTGCATAATTTTTCATGGATGTATAATGGGTTGGGGCCTTTCATCACTTAATATAAAAAATCATGGTTTATGTTATATAATTTTACTTGTATTAAATTATAAATAATTATTATATAGAAAATAATATTTTAAGTTAGGACTAAGTTTAGAATTACTCTATTCAATAAAACATCAAACAATGTTATTTTATACAATTTAAAGTTCAAATATGATATTGGTAGATGCTTTTGTTTGATGTTATATTTGTAATACAGAGATTAAATATTTTTTATTGATGTGTTTCATTTCTTCTTTATATTTTTAAAAATAATTGAGCTGTTTGAAAATTAATAACAATAAGTCAACGTGCAAATAAAATCAAGAAACTAGTTTTGAAATAATATATGTCATTATAAAAACACAAAAGAATAAATCAAAGATGATTTTGTTATTATAAACAAATGGCTATAGTCTTTGGTAAAATGAAATGAAATTAAAGACAATCATTAACTTAGAAAATATTATCTTCATTTACATATAAATAAAATTTCACGCCAGTATAATTAAAATTCAAAAGACAAAAGTAAAATCAATCTTAAAAAAAATCTCCTTGATTCTTCTAATATTAAAATAACTTTCATAACCTTTTAAAAAAAACTAAAACCATTTAAATAAACATAAAATTGACCCTCAAGTTTTAGATTTAAATTATATTAAAACTCACTTACCAAATCCTAACCAATATATTCATTCAATATAATGATAAATAATTTGTATAAAATTAAAATCACATATCTTTAAAGTTAAAAATTCAAAAGAGTTAAAAAGAAATTCTTAAATTTTCTTTAACAACTTATAAAAATAAACTTTATTTATTTACATAAATTATAATTTACTCCTAGTTTTTTAGAGTCCTTTTCTAATTGTAAAATTGTGTCATGGTTCCAACTAATAGATTTAAATATATATAATGATAAATAATCTATAAATAAAAAAATGGTAGACTAAAAATAAAAATAAAGCTAATATTCCTTGATTTCCACAAAATTTAAATTAATTCCATAACATAGAAGTAGATATAATTTATTTATAAAAATATATTGTTGACTTTTCAATGTTTAGATTCATGTTTGAATAGTAAACTTGTGTCCTCACTCATAATAAATTATAGATATATTAATGTTGATAGGCATTCTATAGTGTCAAAAGGGGGTAAGTATATAATGTGATAAATGTGTTAACAAAATTTTTGATCATTTTTTATAAAACAAACAATCATTCCCAAGTCAAAATATTAAGATTCAGCATGAGGAAATGAGGGCTTGCCTTGGGCGTAAAATGGATGATCCTCAAGCCTTTTCTAGCGATGAATCTTGAAATATTTTCCTCCAACACTGTATTTCATCTCATGTTACACTTCACACAATGGCATGAAAGGGGATTGGCTTTAAAACCCTCTTTCTAATGAGAGAGACGGTGCAAAGGTAGGGATCTTTTATTTTTGAAAGCATTTGGCATGCCTAGAAGTGGCCAAGCCATGGCTCCATTGGGATGGTGATAGATTTTGAGATGGACTCTCCTTTAACTAGCTTAATATTTTGTGGTCTCCACTAATTCAGGTTCACAGCCTTCCTCTAGACCATCTCCAAGGTATACATGATCTTTTCTCTCACAAGCATTGAATTTGGACTCCTTGCAACCTATTTTTTAGACCATCAATGAGCTTACACACCTGGGAAGATTTGCAAGTTCAACTTTGTCTAAATCAACAAGATCATCACACTTCTAACACGGTGATTTTTTCTTTGCCTTTGGAATTGATTCACAAATAGGTATTTCATTCATCAAGCCATGATAGAAAGATTGGCACTGGTACCTACATACAACATTTTCAAGCTATAAAACATGTTGATCTATATAGCTATCAAATTTAGCACATTGTATAAGTTCGATCTGTTATATTGCTAAGTGTAATAGTACTTCAATGAAGACCAAATCTATAGATACTAGATTGGAAAAGGTGATAGTTTCACCTTTATTAGATGGTCATGGATTTTGGGTACCCAAGGGTGATTTTTGTTTTGAATAAAATTTACCTAAAGATAATAATAATTTATGGCACTAGAGACTTGCCCAAATTAGAGAGAAGGTTCCAAGAACATTGAAAAATAAAAACCTTATTGAATGTTTGAATGATTGTATAGTCTTGATTTTGATTTCTATGAGCAATGAATTTTAGGAAAAAAACCCATATTTAGTTTCACTTAAGCTCTCATAAATCTTGTGGTTGTTCAATATTATGTATTTGGTCCTATAATTGTTCCTTCCATTGAAAAAATCACATATTATCTTTCATTTATTTATGACCATAGTAGGACATGAATATATTTTATAAATAGTAAATTTAATATTTTTAGCCGATTTAAATAATTTAAAGAAATGCTTTAATTGTAGAATGGAACAAAAATATAATGTTTGAGCACTAATAATGGTGGTGAATTTTTTCTGTAATAATTTTGATAGATTCTGTAAAGATTGTGGCTTTCATAGATAGAAAAAAACTCTACATTCTCCATAGCGTAATATAGTTACAAAAAATTTGAATAATGACATTGATAGAGAAAGCTAGCAGTATATTGATTGATGTTGGCATAGAAAAAAGGTTTTCGGCTAAATCTATTGTCACTTCTTGCTTCTTGATTAATAGGTTTCATACACTACCTCTTGCCAATAAAACATTGATGGATGCATAGTTGAGTCATAAGGCTTCTTTAAGATATCTTAGATTTTTTCCGTATGAGGAATATGCATATGATCCAAAGAAGAAGAAAACAAAATTGGAGATCAAGGATGTTAAATATATCATTTTAGATACATTTATAGTGCGAGATGATACAAACTTTGGAAGCTTGCTAAATGGAAGGTGATGTATAGTATAATTTTTAGTTTTGGAGAAACTAACCCTCCCTCTATTACATTGTAGCCAACACAAACCAAAAAGGAAGATATGATTTAACTACCTTTTATGCCTACTTGAAAGTTTAATCAAGGCCCATTGATCAACAAGAATTTGATGAAACATCCCAGCTAGCTTGTTGTAACATCTACATTGCATAGACACTCAATTGAAAGTTATTCACCCAATGATTCATTTTTTCTTTCAATATTAGTTTGGACAAGCCTATATCTATAGAAGAGACATTAGGTATGATTAATGTAGAATCCTAGAAAATTACTATGGATGAAGAAATGGTAGCTTTGAAAACTAATGATATATGGGATCTTTTCCTATTTCCTTAAGAATGAAAATATTTCACTTCGCCATTAATTTTAATTTTAATGCATCCTTTTAGGGGTTATTTCCAAACCACACCCTCTCTAGTTTTTTTTTTCTTAGCCAAAGGCTTTGCAATATACCACTCAATATTATTACAATTAATTTGTTAGTAAGTATCTTGAGAATATATTTATAATTTTCCTCTCCACTAATATAGACATCTTAGATAGTGAGGTATTTAAGAATAGCATAACCACCATTACTAGGGAGCATGATTTTTATATGCTTGCTAAGTTGTCTATTGTGACCAAGATTAGATGAATTATGTTGAAAATAACCCTAAAGAGGACACACTTAAA